>JAJEJO010003392.1:370678-419201 GCA_020662805.1 Glaucomys volans | reverse complement strand
AATGAATCAATAAGTAAATAAAAAAAAAAAAAACAAAGTGCCTAAGTGACAGCAGTAAAAATATGTCAAGAACATGAAAAATATTCTACATGTAAAAGGAAAACAGCATTCAATTTTTTAAACACAATGCAGAGACAACTGGATTTATAAATTCATAGAATTCATCAGGTAATGAACAGCATAATTTTAACTCACATTTGAGACATGTGTCAGGCAGTCTTTAAAAACATTTTAAAAATTCAGTTATCCGTGGATATTTTTACCTGATTTATATTTTATAAGATGTCTTTATAAAAAAAAGCTTAAAATTATTCTATACTCAAACCCATTTAGATATTTAAGAAGGCTACAGATTACAATAAGAAAGACTTTTTCTTTGACCTAAGGATAAAACATTTTTTTTAAATTTTCAGTCACTAGTATTGGGTAGTTTTTTGTTTGTTTGTTTGTTTGTTTTTAACACAGCAATAGACAACTACTACATGCATACCAAAATAATCCAAACAAATACACTTAATGAAACCAAAGCAAAATAAGCAAAATTCACCATTTCTTCCAAGTTGAATTAGTTATTTCTTTGGCTGTGTCCCCATTTCACTTTGGCCAGTGACCTCAGCAGCAAAGATAAAAGCTGAAGTATTGACAGGAAAATATCCTTATTTCAAAATTATTCTCTTGTTTTTATAATTTTACATTTTAACATTTTATATAGAACTCTTGTTATAGGAAAAATTTTTAATCTCAATATTCAAATGGATTTAGGGTTTTTTGGTTTGTTTCCAGTGCTGGGGATTGAACCCAGGGCCTTGTGCTTACAAGGCAAGCACTCTACCAGCTGAGCTGTATCCCCAGCCCTCTATTGTTTTTTTCTCTCTTGGTTTTACAAAGTCAAATGAAAATTTCAAAGAAATAAATTAAACAAAAAATGTTGGAGTGGAGATGTGCTAAATGATCTAACTGAAAAGAAATGCCAATGATTGTACAATCTGTTCAGGTACATAAGAAATTGAAATGTGTTCATAGAAATTTGACATACAGTGAGTACTTAGGCTAGAGTTTTAGGCTTGTAATTGAAATTGATTAGCATCAATTTAACCTCCCTTTATTAAAAGCAGGGCAGTGAATAGTCTCGCCTCCCTAGTTTGCCCAAGGTGTGCTCATCTTAACTACCTAAAATGCAAGTATGCCTGAGGCAAGCACTATTTGCATATCCAGTAGTTTCCTTTATTAGTAACTAGAACATAGTTTTGTAACACCTGCTTACCAAATTTTTCAATTATTCTTCAAGACTATTTTTTAAAAACAGATAGAATTTGCCATTATATAACTGGTTACTCTGTTTTCAAGGAAAATACTTGAAACAACCTAATTAGTAACTGCTTTATTTTCCTGCATTTGTAAAACTACTAAAGCCATACATTGTATAAGTCTCAGGCATTTTCAGAGGATTTTATTTTAATGAGACTTTCCATTACCATGATCAAAATGCACAACAAGAACAACGTAAAAGGGGAAAAGTTTATTTGGGGCTCCTGGTGTCGGAGATCTCAGTCCATAGACAGCTGACTCCATTGCTTTGGGCCCAAGTGAGGCAGCCTATCCTGAGAGGACCCAGGGAAGGTAAACTGCTCCACTCTGCTCATTGCAGGTTCCGGAGGCAAGAGAGGGGGGAGGAGGCAAACTAGGGGGAAGATTTAAACTTCCCGAGTATGCCCCCAATGACCTACCTCCTTCAACCACACTCCACCTGCCTAGTTACTACCCAGATATTCAGTGTGAACTTGGATAGGCTGATTAGGTTACAACTCTCATAACATAATCATTGTACTTCTAAATATTCCTGCATTAACATGCATTTTGAAGGGGCACCTCATGTTCAAACCATAACAGTTGTTAACATTCAAAAGAAACTTGAAAACTGAAACTTTTTATAAAGCTTTTGCAGATGCATCAATTTCTGGATCAGTCAGGAGTCTGTCAAAGGATAGAAACTATGCCAATTGCTTCACAAAGAAAGTTTATTATAAAGAATGGTTAATCATATACCAGAGAACTGAAAGGGCAAAGAAGCAGGAGATAACAAAATGTCACAGAGGTAATAACTCTGTGAAGCAGCTAATGCCCCTAGGGTGGGAACAAAGGGAAGAAGGTGATTAAAGAATTATGAGAACATGAAGCTGGGGCTGTCAAGAGGAGCGTCCACCAGCTGCGCTCATATCCCGGAGGGGGGCATGAGAAGGCTGGTTCTGGCTGTGTAGAAAACTACAGACTGAAAACAACCACTGTCACTGATGTCCGATGTCATGACAGGTTGAAGAAGTGTGACTGGTGAGATGCTAAGAGGACCAGAAAGTGAATAGAAAGTGCAAGTCCTTCCTCTCTCCAGTATTCAGTCTCTCTCTAGTATGCCCTATTGTCAGAGTCTAACATGGAGATACCTGTTAAAAAAGAAATGTGTTTCACTGTGCAATATACAGTGTTGAAGAATGAGCTTACATCTGGAAGGCAACAGTTTAATAACCAGAAAATGAGTACTGTATCCTAAAAACAATAGATAAATGTTTATTTTGCTGACTCGATTTTGGCATCATTTTCTCCAGAAAACTTTCCATGCCCCTAGCAGAATACCCAGCTCACAACAGGCTCTTGGTAAATGTTTTTGAAAAAGTCAATGAATAAGTCATTTTATTTTAAAAGGGAACAGTTCAGTCAGTTTTAATCATCAGACTCATGCCATTATAACTAAGAATTTTTTAATTCAAACTAAAAGGTAATAGAGTGGAGGAAAATACTTCATCTGAAAAGCAATCATTCCACAATAAGTTGTCTTTTGAGGACTCAATCTCATTTCCCTTTGAGATATACTTCCAAATGGGTTCCTTGATGAAACTTTGAAATGCAAAATTTGGAATTGTGACCAATACATTCATCATACCTCCATACATAAATCTGTATCCCCACTAACTCTGGAATTTGAAAGGAATCCTTGATGAATCATTCAATTAAAACACATTTTTCTGACTGAAAATAATTGCAGAGACATTCTTTCAGAGGAGGATCAAATTGGGGTCACCATGTTCTCCAAAGTAGCACCTGTTGACCTAGGATTCTAACAAGTCCCCACTGTCTCACAAAGAAAGAAATACATTTTCTTGTTTTCCGACTTCACCTTTCCTACCAATAAAATAAATTATCTTTACCTCTGTTTTCCAAAGAAGTCATTTTTCCTTCATTGCCTTTCTTCATTATTGAAATACCATATCTGGTCACTATGGATGAAATTAATTAGCTCCGTTTATGTTTCTACAAATGAATTCTTCTAAGAATGGCATATTATCTCTATGTAGTCAAGTTCTCTAGTGTGTGCATCAACAGTTTCTACCAGAGAAATAAAAGGAAAAAAACATGCTCCCGAGGCTGTGGCTGGGTGGAGCGCTTGCCTAGCATGGGTGGGGCACTAGGTTTGATCCTCAGCACCACATAAAATATAAATAAAATAAATATATGGTGTCCATCTACAACTAAAAAACATTTTTTTAAAAAAATGCTCTCTGATGGAACCAAAGTAAACTACATTAAATAAGAGTTCAAATTTGTAATCAAATGTTACAAAGAAAACAGGAATATTATGCAATTATGGAGTAAACCCAAGAGAACATTTTTCGATTGTGAATAGAACTGTGAACCACACACACAAAAAAACTAATAAAAATTGTATTTAAAGTAATCAGGGGGTGGGAGGGTGGGGGAAGGAAATATAGTAGACTGAGACAGACATCATTACCCTATGTACATGTGTGATTACACGAATGGTGTGAATCTACATCATGCACAACCATAGAAATGAAAAGTTGTACCCCATTTGTATATAATGAATGAAAATGCAGTCTGTAAAAATAAAAAATTAAATTAAATTTTAAAATAACAAAAAAGTAATCAGATTCAAACTTAAATCTCCCTTACTTATATGCTGAAATGTAGTATGAATGTATTATCTAAAATTAAATTAATAGCAAAAGCTACTTGATTTCAGATTTTATAATAAATCAAAAGTAAGAGAGCAAAACAGCTAAAGAGAAATGTAAAGAAAAGAAAGGGTAATGGGGAGGGAGTGTAATTAGTTAGGATGGCCAGGGAAGCCTCCTTCAGAAGTCACATTTTAGTAAAGACCTAGAGGAGATGGAGTGACATGCAGATGTGCAGGTAGAAGATTGTTCTCTGCAGATGGAAAAGCAAGCACAACCCCTCCCCACCCAAGGCAGGCAGGGAGACAGGAGGGACACAGTAGTCTGAGAGGACAGTGAATGGTTCATTAGTGGACAAGGGAAACTCTGTAAGATATTTTAAGGATTCAGACTCTTTGAGTAGAACAGGAAGCTCTTTGGAAGGTTTTAAATAAGTAGAACCTTGATGTACTTTCATTCCATATGTCACATTAGGACTCATAGATTAGGTAATGTCACATTCAATATTAACATTATATTACCAGGATCACTTTGACTGCTATGTTGAGAGTAAATAGTAAAAGGTTTCATGGAAGAAGAGTGTCAAGGTGGAGTCAGGGGACCAGTAGGAAGTATTGCAACTGCAATAATCCAGGCAAGAACCACAGTGTCTTGGGTTGGGACAGGACTAGTAGAAAGGATAAGAGTCAATTTCTAGGTAAATTTTAAAGATAGAGCCAGAAGATCAGTGAGATCTGAACTTTATAAATTAAGTAGACCTTCTTTCAAAAATAATCATAATTATTATTCAGGAATACATAATTCAGTATAAAAGTAAATGCTTATTCAGAATGAAAACATAAACTACTAATTTTAAATTGTGAACAAAAACAAAATAGAATTTCAAAAGATGACAAGTGCCACAACCATCACAAAATCCAGGCAATTAACATGACAGCATGCAAATAATGCTTTCCTCTACATTTTGGTTTCATATTCTTTGACAGCCTTTTCACATGACAAATTATTGTGTAATATAATTTTCTGTGGAAATAAAACAATCCAGTCTGTCCTCCAACATCATCTTCATTATTAATAGTTTAGAAATTCAGCTTTATGATTTTTCATTAATACACCTTGTAAAATTTTAGGATTGCTGTAAGATTTGGGGAAACCTCCATATGTTCCATGCCTCATTTCTGCTCCACCGTCTGTATACTTCTGGTGCCAGGAACTAGACTTGAGCATGTCCTCTGTCCCCACACCTTCATGTAACAAGCAGCTGGGTTTAGCACTGTGGCAGCAGGAGTCTTTCCAGAAACCACTTCTAAATCAAATGACTAGCACCAAGTTAACTGCACAAATTATTAGCAAACCACATAAATATATTCCACAGAATCTGTTCTAAAGGTCTTCCAATGCAACTTCCTTTTAGCCAGTTCCCAAAAATGCCTGTGACCATTTTATCACATGCAACATTAGAGAAATTGCAAAAAGGGAGAGTCAGGATGAAAATTATAATTAAACCTCTTACTGTTACACAGGCCTAGACATATGCCTGTTCCTTTCCAATTACCGAATTCTAACAAAATGCCACCAATTTAGTGAATTAAAGCAATACAGAATTACTTAGAGTTCTAGAAGAAGTCCTAAAATCAAGGTCTCATCAGGGTTTTACTCCTTCCACAGGATGTGGGAGGAAAACCCATTTCCTCTCTTTGCCCAGCTTCTGGAGCAACCCACATTTCTTAGCTCATGGCCCCTTCCTTTCATCACTTTTTCCCTGCCTCTGTAATCACATCTTCTCTACCTTTGCAAACCCTCCTGTCTTTAATAAGCACCCTTGTGTTTAAATTGGGCCCCCTCAGACAATTCCTCCATCTCAATATTCTTAAAATAATTGCAACCTGTAACATTTCTTTTCTGTGTAAGATAATATATTCATATGTTCTGGGGATTCAAATATGGGCATCTTTGGTGAGCCATTATTCAGCCTTCAAATAATGACCAAGAGAACAGAGACCCTAAATCCATACCAAAGCCTTCCCACAAATGTATCTAACATTATTGAAAATAAGCAAAAAGTGGAAATAATCCAAATGTCCACAGATGGATAAATGGATGAACATAATGTGATGTGACCTATCAATACAATGGGATACTGTAAAAAAAAAAAATACAATGGGATAGTGTTCAGCAGCAAAAATGAAGGACTGGCATGAGCCGCAACATGGACAAACCCTGAAAGCATTATGCTAACTGAAAGATGCCCAAAACAGAAGGCCATGTATTATTTGATACAGAAGGCCATTTATATAAAATCCAGAGGTGGGCAAATCCACAGTGACAGGAAGAAGATTGGTGCTTGCCAGGGACTGCAGACAAGAATAGGGAGAAGGAGTATGGATTTTGTGGGAAATGAAAATACAGTAGAATTCGATAGTGATGATGATTGATAACTGTGAATAGCTAAAAACAGATGAAATTTATAGCATGTGATTTATATTTTAATTTTTTAAATCTTAAAAATAAATCTTATAGTTATGTGCCACATAACATTTTGGTCAACAGCAGACAAGATATATGTTAGTGGTCGCATAAGATTATAATAGAGCTAAAAATTTTCCATTACCTAATATTTTTACTATACTTTTTCTATGAAAAGGAGAGTAGTTAATGATAACTTCAAGATTTGAGATCCACACAACCAAAAGATGAAATTTCTAGTTCTAATAGATTGCAACAGATGAACTTTGTTCCATTTTATCGCAATAAAGGAAAAACACACACATAGCGTGAGATCTACCCTATTAAATTTCTAAATGTACATTACACTACTGTTAAGAAGAAGCCCAATGTTGTTCAGTAGATTTCTGAAGTTCTTTCATCTTGTGTGGTTGAAACCTTTTGCCACTTGAACAGTGACTCCCCACTTTCCCTTCTCCCAGGCTCTGAGAGCAACACCCACTTTCTGCTACTATAGATTTCATTACTTCAAATAAATCAAATAAGTGGAATTGTGCAGTATTTACCTTTCTGTGACTGATTTTCTTCACTTGCTAAAATGTCCCTTGGGATCACCCATGCTTTTTGCATATTAATAGTTTCTCCTTCCTTCTTAAGGAAAAATAATATTTCACTGTAGGTATGTGCCATTCATCTTTTGAGCCATTCATTTGTCAGTGGACACGTAGAATGTTTATCCTTTCACCCAGAAATTGATATTTAGGTTGCTTCCACATCTTAGCTATCGTGAATAATGCTACAGTCAACTTGGAAAGACAAATAGATTTTTGAGATCCTAATTTCAGATATTTTGGAAAAATACCCAAAGTACAAAGCATGAATCACCTGGAAGTTTTATTTTTAATTTTTGCAAAATTTCCATACTGTTTTCCATAGCAGCTGTACCATTTTACACTCACACCAACAGTGTTCAATAGTTTCAGTTTCTCTACATCCTCACCAAAACTTGTTTTGTTTGATAATGGCCATTCTAAAAGGTGAGAGAAGACAGCTCATTGTGGTTTTGATTTGGATTTCCCTGATTATTAAAGATGTTAAGCATTTTGTCATATATTTGTTGGCCACTTCTATGTTTTCTTTGGAAAATTGTGTGTTCAAGTCCTTTGCCTAATCTTTTAAACAAGAAGAAATTTTTGAATAATATTTAATATCAAAATAAAGTTTAAAAAAAAGTTGGAAAAAAGTGAAAGATGAATCATTCACCTTCAAAGAAGAATTTTCAATGTATCTAAACTAAAGTTCTTAAAAAGATATGATAAATTGTCAACATTTGTTACTTCCAGTTAGGTTGGTATATAGTAGGGTTTTCTTTGAAGCATTTTTTATTTATTCATTTTTAAAAACAAATAGTAATGCTATAAATCTATTGGGTACAATGTGATATTTTCATATAGTATAAATTGTGGAATGATTAAATCAACCTGATTTACATACTCATCACTTACATGCTTAGCCTTTGTTTTGGTGAGAACATTTTAAACTATTAGCAGTTTTCAAAAATACAATGCATTATTATCAACTACATCACTAGGCCACACAAGATATCACCAGACCTTATTTCCCCATCTAATTGAAACGTTGTACCCATTACCCAGCATCTCCCCATTCCTGTGCCTTGCCACCTGCAGTCTCTAATAATTACCATTCTAATTATATCTTTTGGACTGTTTGAGATTCCTCTCGTACATGTAAGTGCTTTTGACATACTTTTTATTTCAACTGAAAGCACTCCCTTTGGCATGTCTCGTGAGACAGATCTAGTGAGGTTAACTCCCCCAGCTGAGGCACTCAAGCTGTATACAGTTCCATTTCCCCTGATGGATTTTCCCCTGCCCTACTCTTCCTGGACACATGCACATAGGGTGCTACATATTGGCTATGGTGAATAAGGTGGTGGGTATATAAAGAAGCACATGTCATTTGAAGTCTTCAGGAAAGTGGGTGATAGTACAAAGCCCTTCTTTAAATAACAGATCCCTAATTCATGCCTGGGTAATCAATGCTGTGACTGATGTGTCCACTGTATTTTGAATCCCTCTGATTGAGTTTCAAAGTTTACATAGAACTCCTCAACCCACCATCTCCTTGAGCCATTTTATGGGATCTAACGGGCCTAAAGCTGTACTTGCCAAGAAGTTGTGGTTGAAGAATTCTTGATGAAGACAAGCATGTCTATATTGATTATACTGACCTGCAGTTAGCTGGAGCACCACCTTCTTCTCTATCTGACCCTACCACTCATGTAAGAAGTTAGTTAGGGCAGATCTTTATAAGCAATCTTAGCTAGTGAGAGATCTCTATGTACTTAGCCCTGAATGTCTAGAAATCCTTCAGTTGCTCCTATGGACACACTATAGTCTATTTGGTTCCAATCCCTGCTCTTCCAAGTTTGGAGATTCTCTTTGTCTAAATTGCCAAACTGATTATATTGCTCTTAAGTTACAAAAGTAGTTGTGACACAGAAGAATAAAGAGGAAATAGATCATGTGCATGTACAAATACGTAATAATTAATCCCACCATTATGTATAATGCTCCCAAAAATATAGAGAAAATATAAAACAAAAAATGTTAAAAGAAGAAACAGAAAATTTCCCCTACCAGCCTCCTAGACCCACTCCCCAGAGGTAAGCATGGTTTAATGTCTAGCGTGTCACTTATTTTTCTATGCATTACAAATGTGCACATGCATTGCATTTCTTCACATAAGAATATATATTAACAATGTATATCTTATAATTTTAAAAAATTTATATATGGTGTTCTGTAGCCATTCCCTTGTTTATTTAATCTATAACCTATTGGTGGACATCTATGTTGTTTCCAATACTTCGGCATTTTAATGATGCCGTGATCAACCTACATTTACATATACTTGCAAATATTTGGAATTAATGGACCCTTAGAGTAGACATGTTTGATTATTGGATATGGGATACACACATTTTATTTCAATAGATACTGTGAGTTTTCTCTCCCAAAAGTAGTACTAATCTATAAAAACTTTTGGAGCTCATTAGAGAAACCAAGCAATTCTGATTTCCCAGAGAGACCCCTTTTGGTTTGCTCTAAGTCACAGGTGACTAACACTGAACTTTAAGAAAAAAATCTAATTAAATTTACTTTCTTTCTTCTGCAAAATTCTCAGTTTATGACTTCTTTTGATTTTGTCCTTTCCTATTCACTAGAAGCAACAATTTTTCCTTTCATTAATTTTGTTTTGTTTTTGTTTTGTCATTTTAGTTGAATTTGGGGAGAGATGGAAATAAGCTCCTTTTGACATCTGAGTAATTTGCTGTTTATTCATTCACTGTACCCGGACCCCATGTTTATGCAGAATTGAAGATACAAAGATTAATTAAATAGCAACTTGGCTTTTAGAAATTTCTAATAAGAGTAATTAATGCAAATGAGAGTGCTACAATTAACAGACAGGTAGGTAGGCAGATAGATAATAGAATAGAGAACTGAAGAATGGTTTTTTGAGGGGAGACAGTTTCAGAGTAAAGAAAAGTAAATAGGGGAGAGAGACCAGCTACAAAGATTGAAAGAGAAGAGTAGGTGTGGAGAGCCTGAGGTAAGTAAATAGGTTACTGAACAGATCATTTCATAGAATAAAGGCAGGGAAGGTTAGAAAAAGAAATTTAAGTTAGGGTACCATAGCCTTTGAACACCATGCTAAGGATTTAGTATTTACCCCAGGAATGACAGACAGTCTCAAAAGTTAAGACTCATCTACTGAATCATACATTTTAAATGTTGCTCTGCTATGAAGGATAAATGAATCATTCAATAATTTTTTCCTTTTTTTACTCAATATTTTTATTGATGTTATTAGGTGTCTGAAACTATGATAGGAGATAGACTAAAAAGAGTGCTAAGTGAACATTTTTATACTAGTTAAGGAAATACATAGCTAGAACTAAGGTAAGAATGGAGAAAAGAAAGTAGAAAAGGGTAGATTCAGGGGAGGTAAATAAAAGGGAAAAAATTGGACATTTGTTTTTTTATTCTAATTTGGATTATTTGGTATTGTTAAAATTGAAATAAGATATATATATGACAATAACAAAATGATGATATATATAGATAGGTAGATATAGATAGATGTAGACATCAGGAAGAATAAAAGATGAAGCAGTTCTGAGCACATGAAACATGCAGACAGAAATATCTAAAAGAAAAGTTTAGATCTACAACTTAGTAAATGTGTCTGAGCTATAAATATTTGAAAATATTAGTTGATAAATAAAAACAACATTAATAACTATTTGAGAATCACTGGTGTAGTTGGCCTTATATAAATGGAAAAAGAAGAAAATTGTTCACATTCAAAATAAAAGGATATGGAAAATAACAAATATATAAATTTATAAACTTTCAGGTACTATACGGTATAACTAATAACAATTGCTACTGCTGAATAATTGAACCAAATTACTGTTATTATGTAAGTTCTGCAAAATCAGGGAATTTGTTTCCCTTGTTCTACAGTGTATCCCAAAACTCAGAACATTGCCTATCATGTGGTAGGTTTTCAGGATATACTTTTTCTTCTCTGGATATGTTTATTAACATGTATTATACATATGGATTTGTAGTAAGAGTGGATTAGGGATCATGATTTTTCTTCATGGAAACTCTGACATACCTCTTCAATAGCCACATTGTTGAATTTGTGCAACTACTTCTTCAACTCTAAAAACTAAAAGGCTTCTTCCTAAAATGTATAGCTCACAGAAGATTACAGCAATCAGTCATCATGTCTTAAATGGTTAGTTGATTTTGCAGGGTGGTTGCAATTTTTTCCATCCCAGGTGCACATTTTTATATTATGTTAATAAGATAGAAACCCAAATTTAAGAAAATATTTACAGTTAATGTAGAGAAAACAAAAAGAAGCTTGCATTTGCAGTAAGGTTCCCAAGGGGCTAGAATAGTATTACTCATGTTCAGACACCTCCAACATCTTCACAGCATGGCCTCTGATTGTCAACAGTGACAATTTTCTCATATGCTTAACTGATGTCAGCAGAGCAGAGAAAACCCCAGTGGTGCATAGTCCTCCTGCATGCTATTGGAGCCTCTTTTTGTGAACAAAAACAGTCTATATCCGTCAACAGAAAATTTTTGAAGTCTTGCCATTTGCCAGGAATTGTCTGCATATGAGTGACTTATAAAGAAGTATGAAGGATGCCCCTGCCTGCAAGAAAAGTATGTTTGTTGAGGAAACAAGCCATAAAATATAGTATATATTATAGTGTCAAATGGGTTATTCAAAAATAAATGCTATGCTGAGATGTAGTACCCATCTGCTTCATTTACCTTTCTAAGCGTTTCCCTGAACCTGTGACCATAAGAAGAATCATCTTTCTCATTCTCTGCACTGAGCAGAATTTAACTGTCTGCTGTCCCCGACGTGTGCAGAATGCCTTCCTGCTTCTGTGCCCTTTATTGTACTAATTCTTCCTTCCAGTATGCCCTTGCTTTCACTCACCTTCAACTTTATACCATAGTTTGTAAATCTTACCCTTTTCTCAGGACCTAGCTCAAATGCAGCACCGTCTCAAAATGTTTCGATTTTATTAACTAGAAATAATCTCTTCCTGAATTCTAAACTCCTCTATTAAGGGATCTTAGCACATCCATTACTTTTCGCTTTATGTCATACTTGTTCTTGGAGGGGCATTATCATAGCATACAACATTCCCTCTTCCTTCCCCTACAGATAGGTGAATATTTTACCTACAGGGATCTTAAGCCACCAGAATCCAGTGAGGCTAACTTGCGATTATAGTGCATCCAATAATATTGACTCCTCCCATCTAGTTCCATCCCTGAAACCATCTCACAAACCTTTTCTACTTTTTAACATGTAATAATTATAAAATATTAAATTAGTATTATATCGACTAGGATGTGATTTTCTTGAGGCCAGGAAATTTGTGCATCTAGTAATCCTATGACCAAGCAGTATCTAATAAAAGATATATCCTCAGATTACCATCAATACTTATATTTATTTTCTGGGCCACACTCTTTGAAATTCTGTTTGAGTAGGTTATGTATGGAGCCTGGGAACCTGCATTTAATCAAATTCCCCAGGGGATTTTTATCCTTGGTAAATTGAAAATGGCAGCCAGTTAATAAATGTTTATCAAATAAATGCTTTCTTTATTTGTTCTCTTAAATTATAAGCATCTTAAGGGAAGGGCATGTGACAACCTAATCTGTGTTTCCTCCTTTGTGTGTATGGCCTAGTAGATTTTCAAACACTGTGGAGTTGGTGCATGTTAATGGGATGATTCATGACTAGGGTAATTAAGAAAAGCTTTCCCCAATGCACAGAATTTTCTGGACCTTGAAAAATGAGCTGGATTTGGATGGGGGAGCATTCTAGTCAAAAAGTAACATAATCAAAGAAAAAGAGTTGAGGAAATACAAGCATGCTGAGGGTTGATGGTTAGATTAGTTTAATAAGAGCCAAAGGTTCTATGGCAGAGGAATGAGAAATGAGGCTGCCTCCCCACTGTATAAAATAAACATTTGTTAGCAGAACTCTAATTTTCATTTTAATTTAATAAGAGGAAAAATAAGTGGTTTTGATATGACTAATGACCGACAAGGGATCTGTGGTACTACCTTGGCAAGCATCCACCTCCATGGCACATGTAGAAAGACAAGATTTAGTACAGAATTAACCTGCCCAAGCATCTGTTCAGAACTCCATATGAAAAAGAAAAAATAGACCAAAGCATATGCTACAAGTTGAAGTCTGGACAACTTTTTTTTCATATCAAGTTGGTAAGAATTCACATTTTTAGCCAAAATTCTTCTTGGCTTGCTCATGTGAACTTGAATATGAAATAAGCACAAAAATAATTTTTTAAAGTTAATTTTTAAAAGCTTTCTATTCACACATAAAGAAAAAGATTAAATTCTTACAAAAATGATAAGAAATTATAATTATTATAAAGTATATTCCTTTGGTCTCATGACACAGCCAGCATCAGTTTATATATCTATAATTAATTTACTTGTACACTTACTCATTCACCAGTCAGATAAATAGTTATTAGCAATCTACTATTTGCAAAGCACTGTACACAAAATGTTAATGGCAAACCTCCACATACATGATACAAACTAAGGAAACATTCTTACATGGAAGAGGGATTGATATGAAAATTGACAGGTTATCACGCATTCTCTCATTCCACAACCCTTGGATAAATGAAAATTGTTACGTGACTCTGCTCAGTTCTCTTGTGTCCCCAACACTGAGCACAGTGCTTCATATATAATCAGTGCTCAGTAAGTATTTGTTGGATAAATGCATTTATTGATCACTATTTCAGGCTTTCAGGATGCAAAAGTAAAGTGAAAGCAGAAATAACCCTGCCTTCACTGACTCACAGTCTTGTGAGGGAGACAAAAATTTACAAGTGCACTCAGAAATGTAGAATTGACTTTTCAGTCTTGACAAGTGTTAAGGAGCTTCTGATGGAATCTGGCCTACTGTCAAAGATTCTCCAAGAAGTGACCTTGCCATCTAAAGAATGAAGAGACATTAACCAGGCAGAGAGAAGGAAGAAGAGCTCTGGGGGCAGAAGAGGACACAGGAGGAGAATCCTGAGTGTACAGGGGCTGTAATTGTGAATGGAGAACTAGGTGAGCATCTGGAAAATCAGTTTTAGAGAGTTCCAGGATTCAAATATTAGTCAAGATTATTTAAGGAATATCTCATTTGAAATTGATGAAATACAAATTGGTTTGCTGAAACGGGTATGTTTACAACTGATATTTTGGTTCCAGTTTCGACTTCAAAACTCATTGCTCATCTGTAATAAAGAAAAGTTTGCTTGATAAAACATAAATTTTTTCAATGACAAGCAAAACAATTGAGCATGTAATTTCAAATTATTTAACCTTGATCCCTGTGCCAATAACTACTATAATTTTACTAACTTACAGAGCATCAATTAGCCCTCAAATGGAGGTTAATAAAGGAATCAACACAGAATCAAAATAATAATTTGTGTGAGCTGATGTAGAACTATATTGACAAATTAATATACCCTGGCAAACAGTTCATTCAATTATAGAAAACTAATAAATATATATAGAATTGGTGTAGTTCACATGATAGAATTCATAGGGAGAGAAAGAAAATTGAGGCTTTTAAAGAGCAATATGGAATGCGGAAATAGTAGCATTTTAAAACATGACCAGAGAAACAACTGGCTTTTACAGAGTATTTGGTCAGGTGGATAAATTTTCCTTAATTCATTTACTTTTTCCTGTGGCATGTATACTATTCTAATTTTTATAAAATTTAGCTCTATATAATATTATATATTTAGCTATAATTATAAAAATTATAATTTTTATAATATTTAGAATAAGATATAATATTTATATATCTCTCTCTACTAACCTATATATACTTGTTGTCTGAAATTGTATTATAATGATCTTATGTTTTTCTGCTCCCATATGCACATATTACACCCAACACAGTGCTGGAAATGAGGTTGGTGCTTGCCAAATATTTGTTAAATTTTGGTAAGTGGCAATTAGAATATTTCCGATAAACATTATATTCAAATACTATGAGAAGTATCGTAAGTTCTTAGCTTAAGTTAATTATTATTGTTATTATTATTATTATTTATTATTTTTGCAGTGCTGGGGATTGAACCCGAGCACTCTACCAACTGAGCTATATCCCCAGCCCAAGTTTATTATTATTATTTGAATAATCAGGTTTAGGGATAGATGGTACAGGAGGCTATACATCTTCTCTTACCAGCTTATTTTGATTATGTGTGATATGGAAAGCAAAAAAATTAATATGCAGCAATACTCACACTAGTTGTATTTTAACCTAATCTTTAATTGGCAATAATCGCATAAAATGAGAGTAATAATTACAATACACAGTAAAAACAGAAGATGTATTCAAAAGAAATAAAACTCACTGTAATATACTCAGGAATAACAGAATAAAACAATGTGAAAACTTAATAACTCAAGTTCAACTTAACCCATAAAACTCTGTGTTTAAAAGTATTTACATTCCTCAAAGTGCAGTTTAGAGCCCTTGATGTATAACACGCACCATCTTATTGACCTACGTAGCTTTGCTAAGCAGGGAGGTTATGAAGGGAAAGGAGAAGTATTTCCGTTTCTCTAATGGGGAAACTAAAGCACAGAACTATTGAAGGTTTCCATTTATGACACTAATCTTTTTATTTTTCATTTAACAAGTATTATGAAGCATTCACTGTGTATCCACTAGGCTAAGTAGAAGACTAGTCATGACTCATTTTAGCATTTTCTACCTCCCACAAATTGATGACAGAATTTCTTTGGAACTGAAATATGAATATGTTTTATCATGACTGTGTTCTTGCCTACCTCTAATGACTTGTGCTTGCTATCAAACACATAACCAAATGGCTATTACCTGGAAAAACTCACAATTTTAGCATAGGTTCACACTTTCATTCAATAGATTTAAGATATTGACACAAGCAGTGGACTGTCTGCCTTCTCATGTATTGACTTTCCGGCAGAAAAGATAATGTATGCACACTGGACAGTTTGGATTCTCATTTGATGAAATGCTTACTGATTAGCAGATTGACAATATAATTTCTCTGTTATTTTTCTGTTTAGGTAATTGGACATTATACAGTTTAATAGAGAATAAATTACCTTATATACCACATATTGATTACAGACTTTAAAATAATTCAAATTTTGAATAACATTGAACTCAGTCTGAGTTGCAGCAGTCTTTTATGATTCAGAAGGTATGCCAGTCTTGCAGTACATCTTTATGACCTTCAAGGACCATTGCCAGTATTTTTTGCAGCAGGAACACTGTTAAATGCCAGGGATTCAGAGAAGCAGGCCTTTCTCCAAAAGCTCACAATAGTGAGTGTACAGCTAACAGCTAAAAGAGATTCAAGGTTATTGGTTTGCCAATAAAAAATAATAACTTTGATTTGTTTTTCTCTCAGTGAAATCTCTAAATTGGAAAAGATATTTATCTGATCCAGAAGAAATAAAACAGTTTCAGATGTTTGCAGAGGTTAGCTCATGGGAATGTGTAACAAAATGTGGTGCATATAAAAGTTTATGTATATATTTTCAACACTGAAAATGTTGAGAGAGAAAATCGGTAGCCCATAGAAACTGTATGATTTACCTTAATTATAGTTTACATAAATGAACAACCATATGTCATCTAAAACTCTAGAATAAAAGGTTGCATTAGCAACCACAAATTTTCTATCTTGAAGATACTTTTCAATCATAACATTTTCTGTAATCTATTGGGCTTTAATGTATGTTTTGCATTTACACATTTAAAATTGTTTTTTTTTCCTCCTTAATGGTCTTGACTGACTTTGATAACTAAGTACTAAATATGAATTATTTAGCTGTATTTTAGGAATCCCAGCTCCAATATGGAGGTCATAAAGATTTCACAAGAGCAGTTGTCAGTGCTATATCAGAACAAGTTGAAGAGTGAATGGGAAATGAGGAAACCGAGGCAAATTATTTCTACAATGTTTCTGTGAAGAAGAACATTAAATGAATGGGCAAATAATTGGAAGGGGCTGTAGAGTCAATGAAATATTATTTCCTTTTGTGATGGGAGAAACTAAGGCATATCTGTGTGCTGCTGGAGATGAATAGTGGAGATTGATTGAAAGTGTGTAGAAAGGAAGTTACTACAAACCGTGGGACCCTCTAAAGAGGTCTAAAGCTCAAATGGACAGGAAAGGGACATAAAATTTGGGAGGGCCAGAGATCATGAAAGAGAACCACAACAGTGATTGGAAAACTCATAAATCTATCACACTAACTCGGCGTGATGGTGCCTGCTTGTAATTTCAGCAGTTTAGTGACTAAAGGCAGGAGAATTGCAGGTTCAAAGCCAGCTTCAGCAACATAACAAAGTCCTGAGCAACTTAGCAAGACCTGTCTCAAAATAAAAAATAAAAATAAAAGCAGGTTTTGGAGATGTATACACACACACACACACACACACACAAACACACACACACATATACACATATATCACACTACATGTATATATGCATACATATATACATATATATATGTATATCACACTATCCCCAACTTAACTTGAACTAAGCCACATTCCCAATTGCCATGCTGTACTTGAGGAAGTATGCATAAAGGAAAGTCTATGTAGCAAAGGACAACAATCTTTAAATAGATTCCTTTAGAATTTTTTCTAACCATGCATGTGGGGAGTCTGGAGCTCAAGCTTCATTACATTAGGAGTAAATCCACTTCTGACTTTATCTCAGTGAATGACAGGATAGGTTATAAGCTGGAGTAAAAGAAGGATACTTTTGACAAGAATGAAGAACTATGAAATAATCTCAGAGAGTTAAAAGGCAGTTTCTTCAGGAAAAAAATAAAGTTGCATGCAGTATTCAGTTCTCACTTAAAGCATTTGTCATGAATTTGAAGTGAGACCAGTCAGCCAACTTACAATTTTCTTCAACAAATCTTGGGGTACTTGCAGAAAAGACATAAAGTTGCATTCAACCAATGTTCAGATAACTAGCTGTAACAAAAGAAAGAGTTTGCTAAATGATATGTGTGTGTGCAAGAAACTGTTCATAAAAATAGACTTTATGACGAATCTCAGTTTAGGAAGCAAGCAAAGGTAGGCAAATAGACACATGCTAGATTCAGCATATCGGTGATGTGTCATGCCAATAATTCTTGTAGGAGAGTTCTAGGATACTTGAACAAGTCAACCAAAAGTGTAGGAGGTGGTGATCAGCCAGGGGCATATTTGCAAGTGAGGTTTCAAAAGTGATATTGATCATTGTGATTACAAAGTCCAAGTGTTATCTTTCAAGTGGGTTTCTGAGACCAAATAGAGGAAAAGACTGGTTATGAGCATAGATTGTTTATTTTGTTCCTATAGATGGAAATTTTGGAGCACTGGTATGCATGAGTTACTGTGAAAGGAGTTGGAGACAGGGGTGAACAAGATCCAGGTCCCTGCTTTCCAGAAGCTCAGTGTAATGTGCAGATGACTACAGTAGGGGCACCAACACAGAAGAAAGGATACCTAACTAGATCAGGGATTAGGTGAATGGACTTAGAGAATGATATTTGGGAAGACCAGATTGCAAGATACAGCATGTGAAGCCTTTAAGAAGTGCAAAGAGTTGGGTTTTCCTTGAGGCTAACAGGAAGAGTGAAGGAACAGGCCAAGAAGCAAACAAGGGTCAGATGACTCATTTTATTTAAGTAAAGGAATTTAGGCTCTGCATTCTCTGGGTAATTGAAAGACAATTTTCAAGCAAGAGTGATCTTACTAGCCCTCTGGTTGCAATGTAGATAGAAGTCGGAGAAAAGAAATGGCTGCAGTTGAATTTCCCCCCTCCCTTTTTTTTATTTTATTCAATTTTGATCCATTGAACACAAATGGAGTACAGCTGTTGTTTCTCTGGTTATATACAAAGTAGAGTCACACCATCTGTGCATTCATACATGTACACAGGGCAATGATGTCTGTCTCATTCTGTTATTATTCTTACCCCCCTACCCCAACCCCTCCCCTCCCTTCCCTCTATGCAATCTATCCTTCCTCCATTCTTGCCTCCCTTCCACCCTGCATTATATATCATCATTCCCTTATCAGAGATCATTCGATCTTTGGATTTTGGGGATTGGCTAATCTCAGCATGACATTCTCCCACCTCATCCATTTACCTACAAATGCCATAATTTTATTCTTCTTTATGGCTGAGTAATATTCCTTTGTGTATATATACCACAGTTTCTTTAGCCATTCATCTATTGAAGGGCATCTAGGTTGGTTCCACAATATAGCTATTGTGAATTGAGCAGCTATGAACATTGATGTGGCTGCATCACTGTAGTATGCTGATTTTAAGTCCTTTGGGTATAGGCCAAGGAATAGGATAGCTGGGTCAAATGGTGGATCCATTCCAAGTTTTCTAAGGAATCTCCACACTACTTTCCAGAGTGGCTGCACCAACTTTCAATCCCACCAGCAATGTATGAGTGTACCCTTTTCCCCACATCCTCACCAACACCTGTTGTTGCCTGTATTCTTAATAAAAGACATTCTAATTGGGGTGAGATGGAATCTCAAGGTGGTTTTGATTTGCATTTCTCTTATAACAAGGGATGTTGAACATTTTTTCATAAATCTGTTGATTGCTTGCAGATCTTCTTCTGTAAAGTGTCTGTTCATTTCCTTGGCCCATTTATTGATTGGGTTATTAGTATTCTTGGTGTAAAGATTTTTAAGCACTTTGTAGATTCTGGAGATTAGTGCTCTATCTGAAGTGTGTGTGGCAAAGATTTTCTCTCACTCTGTACACTCTCTCTTCACATTGCTGATTGTTTCCTTTGCTGAGAAAAAGCTTTTCAGTTTGACTCTATCCCAATCATTGATTCCTGCTTTTATTTCTTATGCTTTGGGAGTTATGTTAAGGAAATCTGGTCCTAGGCCAACATGATGGAGATTTGGACCTATTTTCTCTTCTATTATGTGCAAGGCCTCTGGTCTAATTCCTAGGTCCTTCATCCATTTTGAGTTGAGTTTTGTACAGGGTGAGAGATATGAGTTTAGTTTCATTTTGCTGCATATGGATTTCCAGTTTTCCCAGCACCATTTGTTGAAGAGGCTATCTTTTCTCCATTCTATGTTTTTGGCTCCTTTGTCAAGTACGAGATACCTGTATTTATGTGGGTTTGTCTCTGTGTCCTCTATTCTGTACCATTGATCTACCTGTCTATTTTGGTGCCAATACCATGCTGTTTTTGTTCCTATTGCTCTGTAATATAGTTGAAGGTCTGGTATTGTAATACCCCCTGCTTCGCTCTTCTTGCTAAAAATTTCTTTAGCTATTCTGGGTCTCTTATTCCTCCAAATGAATTTCATGATTGTTTGCTCTATTTCTATGAGGTCTGTCATTGGGATTTTAATTGGAATTGCATTGAATTTGTATAATGCTTTTGGTAGTAGGACCATTTTGACAATATTAATTCTGTCTATCCAAGAACATGGGAGATCTTTCCATCCCCCTCCCTTTTTTGAAAATATTTTGCTTTAGTTGTAGGTGGACACAATGCTTCCCACTTCACTTTTATGTGGTGCTGAGAATCTAATCCAGGGCCCCAAGCATGCTAGGTGAGCTCTCTACCACTGAGCCACAAGCCCAGCCCTCCCAGCTTTTTTTGAGAAAGAAAATAAGACCAGTTAGAATTATAAGATGGGAGTATCTTTGTTACACAGTTGTTACTCTTAAAATTTAGATTCAGACAAGTTCACCCAAATTTGAAATCTAGGTCACGGGTAGTATGTTCAAGTGGAGATCATGAAACCAGAATTGCTGCCCTTGTCCAATTGTCAACATTTTATAGGACCCAGCCCAGAAAACATGGACTACAGGATGTCACTCCCATGAGAATTCATGTTTTGTTCACGACCGCTTCTCCAGTCTGGTGCCTGATAGGCACTCAATAAATACTAGTTGAATAAAATTGCCGAAGGAATTAAATCCAGTCTTTAGAATCTGATCTTCTATGCCATCAGCATTCTAAAGCCCCTTGCCTAAGAAAAATCATACTCTGTGTGGATCACATACCATTTTTCTCCCAAATATTCCTCTTCTTATGTGCTTTACTCATCATGTCTTACAAAATTTTAGTATCAGTCTCTTGCTTTTCCCATGTATTAGCTGTATGACTTTGGGCACATTTGTTTAAACCTAAATCTCTGTGACATGGAGATAAAGCTAACACATTGAGCACTAAGCAGTGTTATGGTTTGGATGGTTTGAGCGTGTCCCCCAAAGGTCTATGGTGGAAGGTTGGTCCCCAGTGTGGCGCTGTTGAGAGATGGTGGAACCTTTGAGAGTTGGAGACTAGCGGGAGGTAATTAGGTCACTGGGGATATCACCTTGGGAAGAGAATGAGAGAATTCTCAGAACCAAACTAGTTTCTGCAAGAATGTGTTGTTATAAGGGAAGGGGCCCTGGCTTCTTCCTCCAATCCCCTTTTTCCTGCAGCTGGTTCCCTTTCTGCTTCTGTGCCATGTTGTGACACAGCCAGACAGACCTTGCCAGGATGCCAGCACCATGCTGCTTGAACCCTCCAGCCACCAGAATCATGAGCCAAATAAACCTCTTTATTTTGTAAAGCACCTAGTCTCAGGTATTTTTTATAACAATAGAAATGGACTCATACAAGCAATAAGACTTGGAACCAGTCACTGTTATAAGAACTTTAAATACTTTAACACAGTTAGTCCTCATTATCCCCCCATGTGAGTAAAGCTACTGTCATCCACCTATTACTGATGAGAAACCTGAGCCAAGTTTTACTACAAGTAAGTAACAAAACCTGGATCTGAACCCAGTCTCTGAAACCATGTTCTTAAACATTATGCCTACTGCCAGTCCAATGATGGCACCTCCCTCATTAACTAGTTATAAAGAGTCAATGACAGGGCTGGGGATATAGCTCAGTTAGTAAAGTGCTTGTCCTGCAAGCACAAGGCCCTGGGTTCAATCCCCAACACAGCAAAAAAAAAAAAAAAAAAAAACAAGGAAGAGTCAATGACAATAATCTACATAAAACTAATTGGAAAAGTGCCTTACTGTGGTTAAGTGTTCAATAGAAGTTAGCTGTTGTTGTTGCTATTATTTTATCATTTATACCTTAGAATTGCTATTTCTCATAGGAAATTAAATTATTTCATTTGGAACATATCTAATGGAGAAAAAGTCACTGCTCGTATGGGTGCTTACTTGTGTCTACCTTCCTGTGACTTCCATGATCATTTATAGTTCTGAACTTGGGCTGAAGACAGGACAAAAACAGTTCTTCTTTCTTATAACAACCCTAAGATATCCAGAGACAAGTGTCTTTGGCATCTACTCTTCCATCCTCCAGGCTAGACATTCTGAGTCACTTCAGCATTTCTCCAATGGTATGAATTCTAGTTCATCTGAGCAGACATGCTTTGTTGAGTACACCTGTACACTTGGGATCAAGATATTGTATTCCATATGTGGACTGATGGCCACCTACAGAACAGGACACTAAGATAGCCATCTCCCAGTATGAACTCTATTCTCAGAGACCGTTATGGTGTCTTTCTTGTATAGAGGAGGTGGTATTCTTGGAGCAAATGAATTCACTTACAAACAAATTAATTAATTAATATTGAACTTACTCTTGACTTAAATTCCCAATTTTGTTCAGATGTACTTCATTTTTTTTATACTGTTGATTGAACTCAAGGTCGCTATACCACTATACCACTGAACTATATCCCCAGCCCTTTCTTTTTTCTTTTGGGATAAGGTCTCACTAAGTTGCTGAGGCTGGCCTTGAACTTGTGATCTCTTATCTCAGCCTTCCAAGTCACTGAGATTATAGGAATGTGTCACCATGCCTGACTTACATACTTCTTTCTGATTCTATTCTTCTATGGTTCATTTGGGGATATATGGCAGGTCTTACCTTAACCTCTATTCAACTTCTTTTTTAAGAGCTAACCAGTCTTTTCAGATCATTTTGTGTATTAATTTTGTCATTGTATATATTGTCTCTATTCCACATCATATCATCAAATTATAAATTCTTTCCTCTATTCATCAATATACTCTTCTGAGTATTTAAATGGATTCCATTATGCTCAAATCCATATTAAAATATTCATAAATTTTATGACTGAAAATGTTTTAATTATAAATCAATTACATTTTCTCAGTAGTGAATTTCATTATTTATTGTCACTATGAATACCTACTTATTTGTTCAACAATGACTATAAAGCATCTTTTTATAAAATATCACCTAAAATTGAGGAATTAAATGAAAATAAACTTTTATTTAGTGGGATCAACTTCTGAAATAAAACTGAGAAACATAAAATTAATGTAAGCTGGAAATAGGCCCAGACCCTGAGGAACTAACCTTTTCATCTCCAAAGAAATTAGCTGAAGAAGTTAAACAATCTCAAGGCATGTAGTACATTACAATTGAGAGAATGATAAGTAGGCTTTTCATCAAGAGCTGAAAATTTTAGTTATCCTATTTTGTGTATTCGAGTTTCAACCATGGACTATGAAATTCATGAATAAAAGATTTCCCAGTTGTGAGAGCTGAAGGGCTAGTAATAAACCCAGTATATTATTAAATAAGAGATTTAAATAAAAAGGGAAGAAAATTTCTTAAACCTAGGTCATGCTTCCATGTGGACTGCAAACCCTAAATGTTATTCAACAAAGCTGGAAAAAGTAAAAAGAAGTTAAAAATAATGTCTTTAAGTATTGATGATATCAATACTTAGAAAAATGAAATAACTGGACTATCACAATGAAATATTATAATTAAGTATAACTTAATTATACTTCACTAGAGAATATATTTGTCAAATTTGCACTGGCTATTTTATATTTGTTGATTTGAAAAAACACTTTCAAATTCATTTGTCTATATTTTGGAACAGGTTTCTTTTTTCCAGAATTGTTTCCTTTGAGTAGTTTCTGAGATCCACCGCATAATCTCATATAATTTTAAAAATACCGAAAGCTCTCTTCTCATTTCACTGATTTTACTTTGAAAAATTTACATAAACAGCAGAAATTAATGTCTTTCCTAGTTAACATTTCTCTTAACCTCATTAGGAGAAATGATGTTATAGAATATAAACACTTATAATCAAACTATATTATCCAAATTAGTGGAATAAAAGTAATACACAAAGTCAAATTAGCAGAAAAACCTAAAATTGCATATATGTAACAATACTTATTGGAATTTGGTGCAATCATGAAAAATATGTTATATTTGTGTTAATATTCATGCAACTATCTTCTTAACTAATTTTGACTGATCATAGTAAAATCACTTTTCTCTTATACAATAGTTTGTTTAGATTATAGCCAACTTTTTAATTATGATTGTTCAGTGAACATTTTTTTCTACATTAGAATTTTTCCATATTTCAGATCGTTTTGGTAGCAAACAGTTGGTAATTGCTTAGAAACAGATATGAAAGTTTTCAGGGCATGAGATACATATTTGAAAATATTCTCCAAAAAGACTACAGCAATTTATAACCCTCAAAGCAGTTTATGAGAATCTTTATCTCATCACATCTTATCCAGTGTTGAATATACCAAGTCATTCTTGAGTTCAGTCACTCATTTTTAATGGAAACAATTGACTTTGTGATGAAATTAAGTAGCATGAAAAAAGATAATTTATGTGTCACGTTGGACCTAAGCCATTTAGTTTAGTTCAAAGATCCACTTTAAAATTGTCTATTGATCGTGAAATGCTATTATATCATACTCATGTTGTAATTTTTGTTTTCTTTTCAGCAAGACTGTGTATTGATCTGCTAACTATATTTTGTCTCTTCTATTGTTAGGAAGTTTCTATAATTTCCTCTGTAGTATATTTTATTATAACATCTAGTAATAAAAATATATTTTATTTAGAAATACGCCATATGTCTTACTGTCTTTATTGGGCATTTGTGATCACCTGCTGTCTTCGTTAATTTGGAATTTCAATTTTAAGCTCTAACATGATGTCATCTGCTGAGCCAGAAGACCTGAGTAACAATCCCCGCTGCAGTTATACAACCATCATCAAATCTTTCTCATTTTCCTCAGGAAATGATTATCAGATTCTTCATCTATAAAGTAGGACTATTACTCCCTTATTATGTTATTAAATATATGGAATGAGATGTTTTAAAATAAAGGAGAAATGTAAGTTAGCATTAATTATTCCTTTCCAAGTAGTCATAGATACCTAGAATCGCCAATCGAACCCAGTGTTAGAATTTTCGGAAGTATGATTGGGCAGCTTTGTCTGCCACTTTGCCCCATGCAGCCAAGAGTAAGTTAGGCAGTGTATGAAGGGTTGCTCAAGTCTTTACAGGCCACACAAGACCTTTGCTCCTACAGCACCTCCCCTGCCCACACACCAGGACTTCAAACTTGAGACCTTAGCCAACACTCCTCAGGGTTACAACTTGGATGTTGCCATTGCCTGGAATTACTGCAGAAATCTTAAACCCCTAAATTCTGACCTCTTATTTAAATTTTTACCTTTTTAATTTTCTCTTTCATTCCTCTCTGACCTAATAGAACCCTGAAGTCTTTTATTTATTTTCTCTGAACTCTAAGTCTCCTTATGCCCCAGGAAAGAAGTTCTGATAACTATCATTGATAGAACTCTATTGATTGCCCTTGTTTCCCCTCAAACTATTCCAATATATATCATTTTCTCCCACTGTTCTTTTACACAGACCTCTTCTCCTCTTGATTAACAGGTTACCTTGATCCTTACTGCAGCAATAAAATTTGAGAACTTCAGATATGCTTTCCCTCCACTCTAGCCCTCCCTCCACCATGCCAACCTACACCCATGCCACTTCTGTACTTTCACTTCTATTCAAAGTCAACCCCTTCTTGAACTATCAAACTCTTTCCCCTCTTGGAATTTAAATTATTGCTTTCATTTTATCTGTCATTCATATTCCCCCCACCCACTCTCTCTCTCTCTGCTGTCCTTCTGCCAGTATCCTTGACCTCTCAGTTTCTTTATAGCCTCTCGACTGTTCTCCTCTTCTCTCATCCAAACTTTAAAAAGGAGTAAAATAAAAAATCAATAAATGGGCTGACATCAAACTAAAAAGCTTCCTCACAGCAAAGGAAACCATGAAGAGCATGAAGAGAGAACCTATGGAATGGGAGAAAAAGTTTGCAACCTGCACCTCAGAGAGGGCATTAATTTCCAGGATATATAAAGAACCCAAAAAACTTAAATAACCCAATCAATTGATGAGCAAAGGAACTAAAGAGACACTTTTCAAAAAAAGATATATGAATGGTCAACAAACATGAAAAAATATTCAACATACTTAGCAATTAGAGAAATGCAAATTAAAACTACATTGAGATTCCATCTCATTCTAGTCAGAATGGCAATTATCAAGAATACAAGTACAATAAATGTTGGCAAGGATGTGAGGAAAAAGGTCCTCTTAAACATTGCTGATTGGACTGCAAAGTGGTGCAACCACTCTTGAAAGCAGTATGAAGATCCCTCAAAAAACAAAGGGTGGAATCACCAGTGGACCCAATTATCCCACTTTTTGATATATATCCAAAGGATTTAAAATCAGCACACTACAGTAACACCATCACATCAACATTTGTAGGCAGCACAGTTCACAATAGCTAAGCTATGGAGCCAACCTAGGTGCCCTTCAAAAGATGAATGGATAAAGAAAGTGTAGTATATATAGATGATGGAGTATTACTCAGCCATAAGGAAGAATGACTTTATGATATTTGCTGGTAAATGGATGGATCTGGAGACTATCATGCCAAGTGAAATAAACCAATCACAAAAAAGCAAAGATTAAATGTTCTCTCTAATAAGTGGATGCTAACACACAAGGGGAGGTTGGGGGAGGGTAACAATAGAAGTTCACTGCATTAGACAAAGGGGAATGAAGGAAGGAGAGGGGTAATAGGAAAAGGAAAGACAGTAGAATGAATCAGATATAATTTTCCTATGCTCATGTATGAACACACCACAGGAATCTCACCATTATGTACATCCACACGATTGGGGTCCTAATTAGAATAAGATATATCCCATACTTGTATAATTACATCAAAATGAATCTTATTGCCACGTATAACTAAAAAGAACCAATAAAATGTTTTAAAAAGTCACACAACTAGTAAAAAAAATAATAGAATATTCTACCTGTGTTGTTCCCGCTTATTTTCTTCTTATTTATCTTAAACCCACCATAATATAGGTAGTACCTGAGATGACTATCACCAAGATGGCCTACTGTTTCCAAAACTGAGTAAATATCTTCAGTCTTTTATTTGACCAGACACCTATCCCACATATGACACTTTTGTTCACTTCCTTATTTCTCAGACAGCTTGAGTCAGTGGACTCAAATAACCACATACTCTCCAGGACTCCATTTCTTCTTGGCTTCTCCAGTAGGTGTCTCCTGTTTTCAGCCCTCAGGCACCTTCCTCTGCCTCCCTCACGTTCCCCATGAAGAGGATATCCTTATGGCTTTAGACTTCCACAAAATACCTAAGTCTTATCTCCAACTCAGACCAATTCCCTAAGTTTCAGATTTTAATAACCAGTTGATTCCTGGACATCTCACCCTGGATCCCAGGAACCTAGAGCTAATCATGATCAAAACTGAGTTCAGTCTCTTGTGTGTATCTGCTTTTGCCTGTATCTTCTGCATCTCCATTGGTGGCATCAAAACATGCTGAAAACCTAAGAGGCATGTATGACTCACTCACCTCACCCCTGTATCCAGTCACCAAGTCCTACCATTTTAATCTTCTAAACAATTCCTTGATCCAACTTCTCTGTATTCGTTATTATCTCTTTCATTACCATCCCTAATCTGATTTCCTGTCCTAATTTTTTTTTTTGTATCAGTTTAGAATTTCATATATATAATATTAGATATTAGATATATAAATAAAAACACCACTCTGTCAAAATCACTTCCTATTAGTGGTGCTCCTTCACCCATGCAATAAAGTCCTATCTCCTTTTTTTAAAAAAATGAGGTCTTTGTAAATCCTTGTTTTCTTTTGCTGCCTCACTTCCTGTTACTCACTCTGTCTCAAACTTAAGTCAAACTGCCTATCCTTCTATTCACACATCATGTTATTTCTCATCAGTGTGCTTTTGACCAAAAGGAACTTCCTTTCCTCCATTCTCTACTGGCCAACTCCTTCTCATCTCAGCTCTGTGAATTCTCCCCCAGAGAATTCCTAAAACAGATAGATCCCCCTCCTTTATGTTTCCATCATATCATATATTTACTCTTTGCTTCATAACTAGAGTGTGGGTTTCTTAAAAGACAGAGGCTGCACTATACACATGACTCTAGTGCAGTGCCTAGCACTTAGAAAATGTTTAATAAGTACTTAGTTACGGGTTAGATCAATAATAAAAGCACTGTGCATTCATTGTCATTCACTTTTTTGTACAGTGTCATTGTGTGACAGAGATAGTAGTGTTCTCCAAACATTCCATGAACTCCCCCTATACTCCTCAACCTTCCTTGCCACATAAGTACTTCTAGATAATGGGCTGTAAGCATACATGACCTGTGTCACTCCCAACCTAATATCTTTAAGAGCAGTGATGACTTTTCCTCATTCTCTATTCCCCTTCTTTGGCTCTTTTGGAAGTCTTGAGACTATGGTTGGTGGTATCACAAGAATGTGAGGAATAAACCCATACTGGGCATGTAGTAGGAGTAGAAAGTCAGCCTGTTGTGTGAAGTCACTGAGATTTTAGGATGTATTTACTAAAGGATTTATTCAGCATAATCTTGTCTACCCTGAATATGCTTATTATTACAAATTTTTGCATTCACCTCTGTTCTCTTATATGCATGTAAGGATTTTGTTGAACCTTACCCAGTAAACGTTTTCTCTTCTCCTTAAATCTGTGTAATGCCTAGGCTTAGGGAAAATTGTACCACATAACTCATGTTTTCTAAGTGGCTGATCTGTTGCTAGCCAGCCCTCTACTTCAAAGCCTTTGAATGTCAAGGGTGAGCTTCCTAAATGTAACTTATATTTTCCATCCTTGCCCAGCCAAACATAGAGGTGGGGCAGTTTGTTGCTTGAAAATGGGAATATCTTCCTACACACAAAAAAAAATAAGAAAATTATGGCATTTACAGGTAAATGGATGGAGTTGGAGAATATCATGCTAAGTGAAATAAGCCAATCCCCAAAAACCAAAGGCCAAATGATTTCTCTGATAAGTGGATGATGACACATAACAGGGGCAGGGAGCAAGGGAAGAATAGAGGAACATGAGATTGTGTAGAGGGAAATGAGGGGCTGGGAGGGGACAGGGGGAAGGAAAGATAATGGAATGAGACAAACATCACTGACCTATGTACATGTATGATAACACAAACGGTGTGACTCTACGTCATGTCCAACAAGAGAAATGAAAAGTTGTACCCCATTCGTGTGCAATGAATCAAAAAATTTTTTTTAAAAAAGTTCCTCATAGTTACTGACATGGATCTGATTCTATAGCAGAAGGCCACATCTCTAACTTTATACTTTTATCCTTGTTATAAAGGAAATTTTTCCCAGGAACCCTACTATATTCCATAGCAATTCCAAGCTAAAGAAATCAGACACTACCTCCAAAATAGATCTCTGAACCCTCCTCGTAGTCAAGGATGTGTATATAACCTTCACTGGCCTACAATTTCCAATTTATGGTAACTTTGATAAAAATTCTATTCTTTTCCATGAATATTCCATAAAATGCATTGAATTCCAACTTAAACCCAAAATTCTATTGAACCATATTTGTACTCCATTCTTCCAATAAGTAATCATTATTTCAGATAAAAGAAACAGAAAATCTAGTTTCAAGTTTGACTTAGTCCCAAGATAATATGGTGTTATCAAGGATCTATCTTTTAGCTCTAGTTTCTTTGAAAAGACTCCATCCTTAAATAGGTTCTCCTCTTTCCTCATACCTGAAGTTCCTCAAGAAATCCCAATGAGTCATTGCTTTCTGTAGTTGTGAATGAGTCAAATTCCATCTTTGAATCAGTTCCTGTGGCCAGGTAAATACAGTGCACTAACTTATTCATCCCATAGAGTGGTAAAAAGGAATCTACTTCAAAGGAGGCATATAGCCTAAAAGTGAAGAAGGGGATGACTTTTTTATTATTTTTATTTTTATTTTTACTGACTGCATTTTGATTCATTGTACACAAATGGGGTACAACTTTTCGTTTCTATGGTTGTGCACGATATAGATTCATAACATTCATGTAATAATACAGGTACATAGGGGTAATGATGTCTGTCTCATTCCAACATTTTTCGTACCCCGCCTCCTCCCCCTCTCATTTCCCTCTAGGTAATCTAAAGTTTAGAGGATGACTTTTGAGAAGAAGTTCAGTAAAGTCCACCACCAGAAGTGAAGTGTTGCTGGAAACAGCAGCCTCTATCCTTTCTATATAGGCTGCTTCCCAGGAGGCAGAAGTTAGAGAGAGCTTCTAATTAGGGAATGTGAGTCTACGCACTCTTTGTTGCAGTTTGATCGCATTCTCTCATTCCTTCTCTGCACTTCTCTAAGCTGTTCTTTCCTCTCACATGCTGCCTTGAGTTTTAGTTATCTAGAAGCATCTGTCTAAATACATTCTACTTAGACAAAGAGATCTATATCTATATCAAGGACTAAATCATCAGCTACCAAGGAAGCCGCTACATATGATATTAATGTGGGCACTACATTGTACGTTACACATAGTAGGCCTTTCACTATTCAGCAAATAAATATTTGTTCATTAAATGAAGGGTAACAAGTCAGAGTTTCTTACTCAGCCTATCATCACATCACAGTACTGCACTGCTGTGGAAGTTGTTTGTGGGGAAGGTGTTAATACACACAAAAAGAACCTACTATGTGCCAGGTACCATGGAAAGAAACAGGGATGTATAGATAGTGACTACAAAGCAACATTTCCTCAGCCTTATGCTTCAATAACAAGAAATTTATCAAGTGATTAGAGAACAATTAATGATATAAACAATAATGGGAAGATATTAAGGAAATAGATTACGGTGTCTGAATAATAGATCTTAATTTTTATTATTGTTATTCTAATTGATTCCAGATAATTCTATGCTGACTACCTCAAGGACTGCTAGTTTTGTTAGTTCTATTAAACTTAGAGATTCTTAGAAAATTAGCACAAATTCACGAATTAAAACTCAAGATCCAAAGAACAGTGTGTAATATTTATGAGAAGAAAAGACTCATTTTGTTTTCTTCCCTTCTGTCTGTTTCTCTCCAGCCTGAAGTTCTGGATCAAATACAAAATTTAAGGGAGTTGTGGATGGATAATAATGCATTACAAGTACTGCCTGGGGTATGTAAGTTTTATTATGCCATGTTGACTAACATTCATGTTACACATTAGTTGCATTTGATAATAACCAATCCTAAATCTTAAGTCTCAGTGCTTGCATTTCAAAATAAAATAACACTTGCTAGACGAATTCAGCCACCAAGTATTTTCAATGATTTGTCCTTGAGTGATTCAAATGTCTCTTTGGGTGTTACAGGCATGCAAAATGTATGAAAATTTTTTTCTTGTTCTCTTCGGAGGATATTTTTCACCTTTTTTCATAGTCACTGTTTTTAAAAAGCTGAACATTCATAGTTATTTTTGAAAAGAAAAATACTATATATAATACTACATTATATTTTACAAAATTAGCCTTATTCATTTTTTGCGGGGAGTGGGTGCTAATAAAATTAGCCTTATTCTTACAGGTAATTAGAGAATAATTTCTGCTCATATTGTTAGAGCTCTTCACAAAATGAAAATCTCTTTCTTGATTCAGTCAATGTCCAATAGAGCCCACTTAAACTTTTGAAAATGGCAGCAATCTTATGGCATTAAAAACGAAAGTTGAATAGTCATTTTTTTTTCCTTGACTAAGGGCAGTACCATGGGACTTCCTGAGTAGTATGACTTACCTGTGAACTCATGGAGTGTGACTTCTCCTGCTTTATCCATTTAGTGAAAGAATGGCTTCCCAAAGAACACTGCCCTCACCACCCACAACACATGCACTTGAAAAAACATGTGCAGGTGTGTGCACACACACACACACACACACACACACACACACGCGTACACACAAGCAGAGCAAGCACCAGTCCCCTGAGGTTTGGCCAACCCTGAACTCCTAGCACTGGACTGAGAACCAGGGCAGCTGGGTGTGTAATAATTCTTCAGTTAACACAGAAATTGAGATGTGTGTTCCAAAAGCCAATTACTCTTTTTTTGTATTGACAAAATTTTATTAAAATGATTTCACATGCATCAAGAAAAAGCAGCTTTAAACAAGCATGAGACCACAGAAAGAAAACATCTGTAAAAAACTTAGGGAAAAATGTTTTCTTCCTTTAGCAAAAGGATATACTGCTATCAACATGGCCAGAAAACAGAAAAGTATACACATCTTCAATTTGTTGATTTATTCAAAAGTTATTTAGCATACCTTTCATAGGGTTCATAAACATACCTTTATGAATCGGAAACCATGCCAATGTCAGAGTTGCAAAGAAATGACCAAGAAAATGTCCTTGAATATATTTGTTTGAGTAATTCACACATTGAAGTAAAGACAGATCTGTAGTCCATTACACATTTATGACATATTCAATACATATTCATATGCGGTAGTCATCCTTTATTCACAGTTTTTCTTTCCATAATTTAAATTAACCACAGTCAACTGTAGTTCAAAAACATAAAATTCCAGAAATAAGCACTTCCTAAGTTTTAACTAACTTTTATTATAGTATATTGTTATAATTGTTCTATTTTATCTTTAGTTGTCATCATTTGTCTTACTGTTCACTTATTTTTTATTCATCACTATCATTGTTATTGTTTATCTTACTAATTCATTTATTATATACTTATTTATTATTTATTAATTCATTGTTTATCCCTTACTGATGCTAATTGATAAACTAAATTTTATTATAATGATGTGCTTATAGACAAAACAGTATACATAGATTTTGATCATAACTGTGGTCTCAGGTTTTGATCGTAACTGTGGTCTCAGGCATCCACAGAATGTCTTGGAATTTATCCCCTACAAATAAGAGGGGACTATGATGTATGTGCAAACCCTGGGGAAATATGAGTAAGATGCTATTAACTCCCAGTGAAAAGGTTTGTGGAAGCAATGCATGTCAAGTAGGAAGTTCACACCTGTTTTTAAAAACACATAGCATGTGCCAAGAGCTAAGCACTCGCAAGATATTTTGCAAATATGGACTCATTGAATCCTCCTAACAACCCTAAAATGTAGACTGCTACCATCTTCATTTTTATAAATAAGGAATCTGAAACACAGGGCAAGTAACTAACCCAAGGTCATACAGCCAACAAACGGTGAGTTGTGACTCAACCCAGCTCAAGAGGCTGCTGCTCGTGGTGGTGCTCCACAGCTGTCTGTACCAATAGAAGGTACAGATGAGAATTGGGCTCATCACACTTATCATGGTGGATATGTTTCCAAAACTCAACTGTGCAAATCAACTCACACCACAAATTCTCTAATACATTTATTATTTAAATGGATAGGTAGTGATGAGATCTATAAAACGTAGAATACTACCTAATTTGTCTTTTCTTGGTTTTTCATAGTCTTCTGACTTTAAGTAGATTCCTTTATTTACTACACTTGAATTTGATCTTTTGCTACTCTCTATGAGAATACCCCACACCTCCCTGTCATAAATAGTCATGGCTTTCTAAATGTTGGTACGGAAAAAAGCTGTTTTTCAATTACCTGGCAGCACTTGACTTTGAAAGGCAGAACACAGCTGGCAACCTATGCCTACATCACAGAATGATGAATTCTAAATATTTAGTATCCTAAGATGGGAAAAAAGCAAATTCATTTTTGCTTAGTTCATAATACCTTGAGTTAATGCATATTTGGAAGTCTGGACTTATTTATTTCATATTTGTTCATCATCCTTGTTTATCTTACTGTTTGTTCATTTATTATATGCTCATGTATTATTTATTTATTCATTGTTTGTCTCTTACTGTTCCTAATTGATAAATTTAACCATAGCTGTGTATTTATGGTCAAAACAGTGTATAAAGGTTTCGATCATAACTGTGGTTTCAGGCATCCACACAGACTTTCTCCTCAGGTTTTCATAAATCAGGCAAATAGATAATACTCAAATATTTTTTCTTCTATGTGGCACTATCTTATGACATCACTTTAAGTTAATTTACCAAAATAAGCAATGCATGAATTTACATTTATTTTCAAACAAACTCCAGTATCTTCTTCAACCTGTGGTGTCCTTTGCTGTCCAGTGCTCACCTACAAACCGTTCTACATCCAGAGGCATATGGTCAACACCCTCAAGGACTCTGAGACATTGTTCCTCAAAGCCCTTTATACCAGTCTTTAAATGCCTTTGAAAGGTGTTTGAAAATGCAGGTTGACAAAGATTCAGAAGTAAACACCAAAGAGTTCTTTTGCTTCCAAAAAGAATGTTCAGAAACTACACCAAAAAACTATTGGCTTGTACTTGAGAAAATAAGATGGCAATAAAAGACACTTCATAGATGAAAGAAATGTTCTCATGATAAAGGAGCAGAAAAGGAAACACACACATATTCATATAACATTCTTTTATTGCTTAATAAAAGGGAAGAGCAGGTTAAGGTAACATAAAGATTTCTTGGGGTGGAAAATTATTTGTGACAGTTTTTTTCCAAATGACATATTTCTAAGTAGGGGGGAAGACTCAGCCCTGTGGTCTGACTCTCCAGGTACTCACTTTCTATGGCCACTTGGGGAGATGAGGGAGAGGACTAGAGATTTGTGCTGGGTTAACGAGGGACATGGTGGTCAGGAACTGCCAGTATAATCAAATGGTCTTTGCAGTCTGTAGGCTGATAAAGTAACAAAAGTAGTCTGTGATTCAGTAGGTGTGGGGTGGGCACAAGATTCTACTTTGCTGACAAGCTCCCAAGTGAGGTCAGTGCTGCTGGTCTGTAACTCACAATTTGAGTCACAAGAATATGAATTAGTAAAACAACAAAAATGTTTATAAAATACTTAGTACAGTGCCAAAAGTGTGCTTGTGTGTGTATATTAATGTTTGTTCATCTATACTCTGTAAAATAGGTAGAGATAACGTAGTAAGGTATATATGGGTAGATCAAATAGATGAACTATTGTGCTTCTGAAATGCATGAGACAATTATTTGCAAAACATACACTAAAGTAAAGGAAAACGAAGACTTTCATCCTGTTCTAACTCCTTGTGTGAGCTAAGTGATCACCTTTCATTCATTGTCCACAGTACTGGTGCTTTGTCCCATCCCCAGCAATCAGTTAGTAACCCAATCATTCCACTTCTAAATTTTGCTTGAGCCCATCCCTCTTCATCCTCACTTCTGCTGCCTTAAGTACTAAACTACTAAACAACTAAGCTGCTTCTATTCAGTACTCTTTTCATATCATCTGGAGGTTGGATCCAGGAAAACCCTTACCCTGGGATACCTAAATTCACAAATGTTCAGATTCCTTATATAAAATGGTATAATATTTTCATATTATCTGTATACATCCTTTCATATAGTTCAAAGCATCTAAATTATTTTAATGTCTGATGCAGTGCAAATGCTAGCTAAGTAAATAGTTGTTATACTGTATTGTGTAAAGAAAAATGACAAGGGAAAACCCAGTAGGTCTATAGCACAGATGCAGTTTTTTCGAATATTTGATTCACAGCTGTTTGTGGACGCTGCAAGCCAGCTGCATAGTACTCCTAATGGCCCCTGACTACAGTCACATATCTGCCTTTGTGAAGATTTCCTAAAGCTATTTTTTCCAAGCATGAACCCAATAATGTAGTTCCCCATCTTACAAGCTTTTGAATAGCTTTCCTGCCTGTAAGACAGAGTTCTCATCCCCTCACATTACATGCAATGCCTTTTACCAGCTGGCTTCTTCCTATAAGCCCAACTTCATCACAGATTCCAGTCACTTTAAATTTCTGACTCCTTCTCAAGCAGGCAATGCTTTCTCACCCTTCTGTGCACAGACATGTTGTTCTCTCTCCTAGGATTCTTCTTTCTTGACAAGCAGTGTCTGCCAGGCAATTTGCAACCCTTCCTCTCTTCTTTTGTGGCCTTCTCTGCATGCTTTTAATATTGCACCTATCACAGGGTATTAGAGCTATCCTTTTATTCAAATGTTTCCTTCACTACTGTGAACTCCTTGAGGATGGAGACTGTCTTCATCATGACAAGTTTGTACCCATACCTAACTGTCTGGCTCATGATATTCTCCAGTGTACAGCATAGGTACTAGTACATAGTAGATCCTCAAAAGAGGCTACTGAATCAACAAAACGTTGAATCTGATTAGTAGAATAATGTCCAAATGCCAATTTTAAACCTTCCTCATGCATTTTAAATTTTAAGGATCATCATGTTAGCATCATTTCAGTGGCAACATTAGTTATTTTGTTCAGAAGTAAGTTTGAGATTATTGCTGTTTTAACAGTTGCATTGATGCATATTATGTCTTTTAACTGCTTCACTGAGATATAATGCACATACCAAATATGATTTAGTTGTTTTTAGCATGCTCATATAGATATGCAAACATCAACACATTAAATTTTAGAAATCTTTTATCGCTCCTGACAGAAACTCTGATTCCATTAGCAGTCACTCCCATGCCACCTCCACCCAGTCCTTAGCAACCCTATGCTACTCTGTCTCTTTTTTGTTCTGATTACTGAATGTAAATGGAATCATTACAATATGTGCTCTCTGTAACAGGCATCTTTTGAGGTTCAACCACTCTACAGCATATATCAACACTTCATATATTGTTATTGCCAAGAAATAGTCCATTGTATGGATAAACCACATTTTGTTTACCCATTCATCAATTGATATTTTTATTGTTATACCTTTTAGGCTCTTGTGCACAATGCATCTATGAGCATTTGTGTAATGTTTTGAATGTACATACATGTTTTTATTCTCAGGTATATGTAGAAATTGCAGGGTCATATGGAAATTCAACGTTTAGCATTTTGAGAAACTGTCAAACTGTTTTCCAAAGTGGCTACAACATATTCCATTCCTACTAGAAATATGTGGGAGTTGGTTGCAATATTTCTGTATCTTTGCCAACACCTGTTATTGTTGTGGTTGATTTTAAAATTAATATTGCCAGAGTGTGATTTTGACAACTTTAAAATGTTTGTGAAAGTTTTTCAACTAACCCTGAGTTTATGCAATGTCATCAAGTCTATAGGGAAGTTAAAGATGTTGGTATACCTGGATATGTCAAAAAACAGAATAGAAACCGTTGACATGGATATTTCTGGATGTGAAGCCCTTGAGGACCTCTTATTATCATCGAATATGTTGCAGCAGCTACCTGACTCAATAGGTGAGAATATAATATTTTCTCACAAATATTTATGTCAAATGTACTCTTTCATTTTTTGGCAGTATAGTTTGTTTATCAATGTAGGCAATATACTGTTAGTCTGATGTTAACAAATTAGCAAATTCACTCTTCAGGAGTATAAAATAGCATTTTACAAATGTCTTAAAGTTAACTCTAGTTTTCCAGTTCAAGGAGTCTTTCCTATTTAAAATGAACCTACAGAATTGGTTACTTTAAAACTTGGAAAATCTCCTAAGCTGTAAAATGTTATTATAAGGAGTAAATATCTTAGATTTAGAGTGATTTGATAATGATGGGTGTCTCCTTATATCACCATAGTATTACAGTAGCTTCTATACCCAGGATGTGGCTATATTCTATTTTAATGCCTTTTGAATGTTGTAATATAGGGATAACAAAAATGTATAGATATAAAATGTCTTCTTGATTCTGTTGTTCTAAAGAGGGTACAGTGTCCTTAACATGTTGTTAAGGTTCTTGAGGGCAGGTGATTTGTTTGTAAGAACATAGAAAACACTCAATCCTTTTTTGTTTATAAATTTGTATAGGGGTAGAGCTATGAAAGACTAATTTAAATAATGAATAAAACTTTTGTATAGATATCTTGCTATTGTTATTTGTGAGAGGACTCAGTAAGGGAGGTAACCATCAAATGACTTAACCCTGCATCTAACTTCTCTGGAATAGATGTGTCAGATGTGTTGGAACTTAATAATGCTTCTAAAAGTAGTCTCAGCCTAAGTAGCCAGGTTGATGGGAAACTTCAAGGCATTTCCCCACATTTTTCTTCAGTATCTTATTACTAGTTCCATTTTCACCTTTATTTCAGCCTGATGGAAACATTTTAGAGCAAAATCACAGTCTAACTTTTTCTTTTTTTTTCTATATTTATTGACTTTTTGATTTACATATCACATGTTTTAAAAAAATATTTCTCCAACTCGTTTGATCATTAAAAATTAACTGAGGGCTTCATTAAACCCTTTCCCATTTCTAGTCTCTACCTCTGAAAGTTTGCCATGGGCCCTCTGATCTATATTTTTATTAAAGATCCTACATGAAATTTGTGGTTGAATATGTCTAGAAAATCCTGGGTTTTGTTATAACTGATAGGAGGTATAATGGTGGAGAAGAGCAACCTTTGGTCAAGATGACAAAGTGACATGATCTATCACTTTAGACCCCTACTAGAACACCACTCTGTCCCACTTCAAATACATTGAAAAAGAATTTAATTTTGCTCATCACTTCCTCTTCAGTGCTGAGAATTGGTCTGGCATATGGTATGTCCTTCCTAAATAATTCGTAAAGAAAAGAACTGATCCATGCTGAAGAAGAACAAATGCCTGCCTGAACCTGAGATAAAAAGAAAATGCAATGATGACCCAAGAAAATAGATGTGTTAATCTCAGTGTATCTACTTAAATAGAAATAGAATTTATAACTTCTCAACCAGTAGAAGAGGGAGAAAGGGAATAAAGAAACATTCATACAGAAAAGAAAGAATATTTTTTTTAATCATGGAAATGGAAAACATAAAATTGAAACCAGATTTTTCATCTTAAATCGCAGTGAATACAATAAATACAATGAATTAAGCTTGCTTTAAAAAACCAACATTTCATGCTATATATATTTAAGTTCAACTATTTTCTGGTTATGAGAACCATCTAAAGCAAAACACAGAAAGATTGATTTTAAGACAGTGGTAGAATATGAAGCATTATTAACCTGATATCATTATTTGCTTAAAGTATCTTCCTTTAAGAAAGCAGACTAGGAATTCAGCTTTCTGAGCTGAGAAAGGCAGCATGTATGGGTAATAGAGAATATCAGGCTAGACACCTGGCTGGCATACAACAGATGAAGGCAGGCACTTGGTATGACAGGTGACGCCTTCATTTCATGTCTGAATGGGTCTTATGATTCTGTTACAGAAGCTTGCCCCTCGAACTCTCTTTGGACCCTATTGAAACTGCAGGGGAAGTTGTACTGGTACATCTGCTGCATTGCCACGGTACCTGATTATAGATGTAGAAAGGCTGATTTTCCTCAGAGAATTCCCTTCTTAGCCAAGAGAAATATCTGGATGGGACACTGAGTGTTCTGTTTTGTGGCCCTAGAATAATTCACAGATGCTAATTGGATGGCAAATTGCATCTTGTCTTGCTTATTTGAGCAGAGATTATCTATTGAACTACCAACATTTAAAAGAATAAAAGATAAGAATTTTCCTAATATAAGGAAATAACACATAAAATAAAATCTTCTCTTCTAGCAAGACTGTGTCCCTCTGAAGCTGTGGGATGTTTGAATGGGGTGACAGACAACAAGTCCTGTCTGCCTTATCCCTTTTCTTGTGATGGTTCCAGGGAAAATGAAGGGTACTTTTTTCCTCTTCTAGGTAGAAAATTTCAATAATCAGCTTCTTTGGAAAACAGAGAAACTGAATAAAGGAGAACATAAGTTTTTACTTTTCAAAATAATTTATCTTAACCACCTAGTGATTAAGGTAGTCAGTTTACCTGAGTTCAGTTTCTAGTGTTTCTTCCTTACTAAGCAGTGTGACCTTAGACAAGTTATATAATTTCTCTATGTCTCAGTTTCAACATCTATTAAGTGGGAGTAGTGGTAATACCTGAATAATGGTATTATTTTGAGGAGTGAATTAATTAATATATGTAAGTTTTCTTAGAACAGTCTTTTCATAGTAAGTGTTCTATCAGTTTCAGCTATTATAACATAATGATCATTATCTTAGATTTGAAGAGTGCACAGATATTTGCTTTCAAAGTTCTATCATGTGTGTAAATGCCATGTAAATTTTAATTATTTTAATAACAAATCATATAAAGGTTGAATACATCAATATTAATTACATATTTATATTTAAGAGTAGCTAAAATTGCAGTGATAATCCACCTTTTCCTTTTCATCCAGAGTAATTGGGAGTATAGGATAAAGAGATATTTGAGGGAGGGTTCAAGTACAGAGAAGGAATAGAATAAAATAACTTTGATTCCCATGGAGTAGAAGAAGATATAATATGAAAATGAAATACAGGAATAATCTGGCAGAGCAAAACATAAGCAATGAGTAAGACTGGTGCCTAAACCCACAATCAGATTTCCAGGGAAGCTCCAGAATCAGTCCACAAGGTATCCATGTGGATAGCCTAGAAGTGGTAAAGTCACATCACAAAGGAGAGAGGTTCCTATAAATCCAGAGAGATGGAGCTAAGCAGGGAGGCCCACCTTGCTTCAAATGGTAAATCTGCAGAAGCTTCTGTCAAGAGCCACTGGGTGGAAGCTTATGGTCAGAGCCCCTATCCAAACTTCCAGAAAAAGCTGTTGCATTAACATTTGGCCTTAGTCCCTGATCTACCTTAAGGTTTCTCACAGTGACTCTAAACTACAGGAAGAGCTTAGTGACCAGGCTGTGTGGCATTTGTTTGGCCTTATATAACCCATCCCATAGCCTCTGACCCAATTAAGTCATGTTAAGACTATTGCCCCTCCTGTAGCACCCCTCACAGTCAGGAGCAATAGTCAGTCTGATCAGGACTACCAACTCATGAAAAATTTAACTATAATTTATAGTCCCTTGTTCACTTTCCACCACTGCTAAACAAACTCAGCTGTTCTTTTTATTTACAAAGTTGGCATTTTATCATGTGCCCTAAGCTGAAGCTAAATGATTCAATCACCTTTTGAACATAGATGAATACAGCAGTGGGTGTTCAAACTTCAGAGATAAATTTCCACCATATGAATTGTCCTCCTTCCCAGGTGCAGTTGCTTTTGAGTTGATGTATTGAGCTCCAAATGCTGTAGATATTTTCTCACAGCAGACTAATACTGATAATGTTTCTCTTGCTGGAGTAAAGTCTCTGCTTCTGAAGAAAATGTAACTGAGTATACTGAAATTTAAAGTACACCAACAGCTTTATTTCAGTTATGTGACTTACTCTTGCCTCTAAAGAATCCTCAAAAAACTTGAGAGGGGATAGATATGATCTGAAAGCATGTTCACAAAGTATAGCTCTTTATTCTCTACACAACACACAACACACACACACACACACGCACTCCACATAACTTTGGAAAGTCACGTTGTTGCATGAGCTTATCAAGAGCTCCTTTCCTCATTAAACAAAGCCATGAGATTTTGTTCAATTTAGCTTTTCTCAAAATATATATGACCATGGAACATAATGTATTTTCAGAACAAATTTTCTTCAGGACTCAGTGATCTATTACAATATAGATGTAGTTCCGATTTAAAACAAAACCAACCTAATGTTAATGTTTTACCCTTAGATGTTTGGCTATTTAAGCCATATTGATCTTTTAGTCTATGTTATGGTTGGGTGAGAAAGTTGATTATGCCAAATGCAACTGTTCTCCAATTTCTTGTATGGCTATTGATCATTAAGACCCTGGGAGGGAGCAAGCCATAAAAGTTTGGAGAGCTTAAATCAAATAGCGAAAGATAAATAGTTGTAATTTCAGTTCCTGGCTGGTTCTCTTGCTATGTTAAAATGGTGAGATTTGAGCTTAATGCTGATCCAAGTCATGGATTTATGATATCAAGTAGGGTATGAGGTCATATGGTGTAATTTTCCAAGTCCTTCATTATGAGCACTGCATTGCAGCGCCTTAGTATGCTTTCATGGTTATTAGGTTTATTCAGAAATGTTTTCAATCTGCATTGCAACAGGGATGTTAGTGCTTATGAGTAAATTAAATATTAAATAATAACAGGCATGAAAAATTTCAACTGATCCATTTGCTGAAATAGGATGGGGAAATGTCGTGGTGTATCTGTATCAATACAATGTCTACAGTGCCTTTGGTTTCGTTTACTACATGAACGGTTCTGAACTCCTGTTGATATCAGTGAGGTTTTCACAAGAAAGTCAAAAGTAGATGACACACAAATACTGTATCAATTTATGGTTTTATAGAAGCAGATTGAAGCCAGTTAGCATGCCAATCATTCTTTACAAGTGATTCCTTTGACTTCTTTTATGTGACATTGTCTGTCATAAATCTGCTGGTATATTAATAAACCTTATCCTCTGTTTTAGGACTGTTGAAAAAACTAACTACTCTAAAAGTAGATGACAATCAACTTACAATGCTGCCCAACACAATCGGAAAGTAAGTGCCAATGTTTCATACCAGTCAGCCTCTCTAAAGCCAGAAATGAAAGGATGGATTGATTTTTCTGCTTCAAAACATTTTACTATAGATACCAAAACATTTGCTTCAAAACATTATCTACTATAGATACCTATAATCTTCTTCCTATGTCAATTTCTTCTGCACTAAATTTTATTTAGTTATGTGTATTTTTATATATCTTAATTTTATATTTGAACATTGCATTGGCATTCATCTATGTAATATCATGAGAAATATTCAACCGTAAATCTTTCACAGAAAACAGTTACCCAGACTTTCAATTATACTCTTAATGGTATTTTCCAGATAGTATTGATTTGATATTTTCAAATGACTAGCAGTTGTAAATTCACTTGAGTATTTCTTGCAAAATTAGATCAATTTTTTCTAAGGCTCTACAGTATGTATATGTTGTCATTATATTACTAATAATATTTGTTATATGCAGAAGCTTATAGTGTTTTAGTAGTAAAGAGAAAAGCATCTGCTTAGCTAGCAATTTTTATAACTTCGAGATTAAAAATCCAACATTGTTTTTTAAGGATAAAGCATGCTCCATTTATTTCATAGAAATTCATTTCTAACTTCCTTTTGCTGTTAACATTTGGTTCACAATTCTTTAGGAAATTTTTATTTTCTCAATGCATCATTGAAATGCTTTTGTTTAAAATCTCTGCAAAATGAGACATCAATACAAGGTGCTTTTATCCTAAAATTACGTAAGGCAATGTTATCAGGATCTTGTTCCATAGCTCATTGTGAAGAGTTACATAAATTCTTAATTTAACAAATTTCAGTATACTAGGCAAGAGAAAGCCTCACTTTTTAAAAACAGTTTTATTGGATATGATTGATAGACAGCCAACTGTATATATATTCAAGTCTTAAATTTGACAAGTTTTGACATGGTTATAAAAACTTAGAATCATCCCCACAACAATCAAGATAGCAAGATTGTCCCTCACCTCTTCCCTCCCCTGTCCCTGGCAAGTCCACTGGCAACCATGGATCTGGAAAATTTCACTTCTAAAAAGTAGAATCATTTAGCAAAATTGAAATTTAAATGTTCAGACTTTGGAAAGTAAAAAATTCTCAGTAATTACTGATATTGTAATAACACATCCTACAATATGATTCTGTCTACAGTTTCTTTCAATTTTTCCAGTGCAGAGAATATTATTGGGGGGGGGAATACACAAAAGCAATTATCCTTATAAGACTGATGTTTTTCAAAAATTCTTCCTAATTATACTCTTAGATACTGGTCGTTTATTGTTGAGTCAATACTCAGTGGAAACTGAATTCAACTTCATCTGTCCCTGCTAAGGTCATGATGGGTATTTTGCCACTTGTGTTCATATTTCTTACATAAACTAATTACCACAACTCTTTGAAGACAAAATGAAGAGGTTTATAACCTAAAAATATTCAAAGAAATGTTATTGTTGTTGTTTTTGGTAGTGAGTGGAACCCTGACTTGGTCATCATAAGAACTAGCTTTCATCAATAGGTTTTCAGCCACACTCTGGCCCTCTTGAAGCCCAGGAACAGAGAGCTTTTTCTGGAGTCCCATGGGTCTTAGCCCATGACTGACATTGGAGAGATGTGTGGTCTGACTCCTGTCACAGTATGAATTCCTGCCTCTGCCCTCTCACCAGCTACACCTCATGCCAGACTAGTTTTGGGAATAGGCAGCCTGCAGCTCTGTCTCCTTCCTGGCAGCCAGGCAGGGTGCCATAGCCTGGCTCAGCACACACTCTAAGCCAAAATCAGTCTTATGTCACCACTAATATCTAGTCTTGTCCCTTGCAGTCCTCTTGGTAGATGACTTATAAATCAAGAGAGCTGAATTGTTCAACTAGTCATTTGATACAAGCTTTAATACCACTAGGTTCAAAAGGAACAGATTTAGAGACCTCACTTGGCTGTCAGTAGTTTTCAATTGCTTGAACGCAAGACTTATTCCAGAAAACCAGGGCAAGTATCTGGGAATTAGAGCATCTATGGATGCTGAAAAGGCAGAACAATGAGCCTTCATACTGAAAGCAACTCGTTGTAATTAAATTCTCAGATGCCACAAAGCCAAAAACATATACTTACATTGGATAAAAGAAGCTGGATATGGCCAGCATTGAAAGACCCAATAGAACTTAACAGAGTTTCAGGGGGATTGACAGAGGAATAATGCTTTACTAGACCTAATCAAATCATTTTAATGGAACTGTCCAGAAAGCCACTGAAATACTGATTGCATAGACAGAAGGATCCACTCAAAGTCCATGGGTCCTCGTGGTTCAGTAATCCCTGACCCTTCTGACTGCCAGTTCCAGGCATCACCCATAGCAGGATTGACAAGAGGGAAACCAGCGTAAAGCAAGATGTGGAAATCTAATTCACAGTAGAAAAGGTAGAGGATACCTCTGGTGTACATCCTTAAAAAAATGGTTTCTGGAAATCACCTGAAGTAGGAATGTAGCTAATTAAGGAATAGAGTATATAGAAATCTGAACCTATGTACCCAGGCCTTCTAAGGTGCAGTTCCAGAGCCACTTCTCAAACCTACAGGAACAGTATGCTCTCCTCACTGGAGACCCCAGGAACCTACAAAGTCACCACCATCTGCCACCACCCAATGGAGTGTTCTTATTCTTCACACCTATTATAGCTTCAGAATACGGTAATATTTCAGTTCCTATTCTATTTGCCTTCAGAGAACACAAATATATAGGCTCCATTGCTTAGGTCTTTACTGATAATTATTGGAGAAACATAATTAGACCATAACCAAAAATAGTAAGGTTTTGAAGTTAAGAAATTTTATTAGAAAATATATAAGCATCATTTGCATAGACGTGATAATAGTGGTAGTATTGCATCGACCATTCATTAATCCCATCCCTCTATTTCAGTAGGGTTCAGCCACTCAGGCCCTTCTGCATATTCAAGAAGCCAAACTTCTCCTGCCTCAGGGTTTTCTTATTGTCATTACCTCTACCTGGATATGCTTTCACTGTTCTTCATAAAGCTGACTGCTTCATATCTTCTTGGTCTGTACTCTTAAAGTTCAGTGAACATTAAAATTACCTGGGTGGCTTGTTTGAAAGGCAGATTCTGGTCCAGTAGGCCTAAGACCAGAGGGTTTGAGGCTCTACCTATGTCGCATGTGCCCCAGTGATGTTGATGCTTCAGGTTCAGGAACGATACTGCGACTACCAAGACTCTAGTTTCCCTTAATGTCTACTACTACATTTTTCTTTCCCTGTGTCTGTCTTGTTTACTTCCTGGCACTTTTCACAATTTATAACTGCTTACTTATTCTAAAGATCATATTATTCCGCCTTATAAATGTAGTTAAGATAGGTTATGTATCCCAGCTCCAAAATTGTATAGCTTTCTAAAAGTATGAACACTAGACCCCAGTTCACTTTTGGCTCTCTCGTCACATTGCTGATTGTTTCCTTTGCTGAGAAAAAGCTTTTTAGTTTGACTCTATCCCAATCATTGATTCCTGCTTTTATTTCTTGCGCTTTGGGAGTCATGTTAAGGAAATCTGGTCCTAGACCAACGTGATGAAGATTTGGACCTATTTTCTCTTCTATTATGTGCAGGGTCTCTGGTCTAATTCCTAGGTCCTTGATCCATTTTGAGTTGAGTTTTGTACAGGGTGAGAAATGTGGGTTTAGTTTCATTTTGCTGCATATGGATTTCCAATTTTCCCAGCACCATTTGTTGAAGAGGCTGTCTTTTCTCCATTCTATGTTTTTGGCTCCTTTGTCAAGTATGAGATACCTGTATTTATGTGGGTTTGTCTCTGTGTCCTCTATTCTGTACCATTGATCTACCTGTCTATTTTGGTACCAATACCATGCTGTTTTTGTTACTGTTGCTCTGTAGTGTATTTGAAGGTCTGGTATTGTGAAACCCCCTGCTTCACTCTTGTTGCTAAGGATTGCTTTAGCTATTCTGGGTCTCTTATTCCTCCAAATGAATTTCATGATTGCTTGCTCTATTTCTATGAGGTCCGTCATTGGGATTTTAATTGGAATTGCATTGAATTTGTATAGCGCTTTTGGAAGTATGGCCATTTTGACAATATTAATTCTGCCTATCCAAGAACATGGGAGATCTTTCCATCTTCTCAGATGCTCTTTAACTTCTTTCTTTAGTGTTTTGTAGTTCTCATTGTAGAGGTCTTTCACTTCTTTTGTTAGATTGATTCCCAAGTACTTTATTTTATTGAGGTTATTATGAATGGGGGAGTTTTCCTAATTTCTTTCTCAGAGGGTGCATCACTTATGAATAAAAATGCATTAGATTTATGAGCATTAATTTTATATCCTGCTACTTTACTGAATTCATTTATGAGTTCCAGAAGTTTTCTGGTGGAATTCTTAGGGTCTTCTAAATAGAGAATCATGTCATCAGCAAATAGGGATAGTTTGAACTCTTCTTTTCCTATTTGTATTCCTCTAATTTCTTTGGTCTGTCCTATTGCTCTGGCTAGAGTTTCAAGAACAAGGTTGAATAGTAGTGGCGAAAGAGGGCATCCCTGCCTTGTTCCAGTTCTCAGGGGGAATGCTTTCCATTTTTCTCCATTTAGAATGATGTTAGCTGTGGGCTTAGCATAGATAGCCTTTACAATGTTAAGGAATGTCCCCACTATCCCTATTTTTTCTAGTGTTTTGAGCATGAAGGGGTGCTGTATTTTATCAAATGCTTTCTCTGCATCTATTGAAATAATCATGTGGTTCTTGACTTTAAGTCTGTTGATGTGGTGAATTACATTGATTGATTTCTGGATGTTGAACCAACCTTGCATCCCCGGGATAAAACCTACTTGATCATGGTGCACTAATTTTTTAATATGCTTTTGTATGCGATTCACTAAAATTTTGTTAAGAATTTTTGCATCTATGTTCATTATTGGTCTGAAATTTTCTTTCCTCGATGTGTCCTTCTCTGGTTTTGGTATCAGGGTGATATTAGCTTCATAGAATGAGTTTGGAAGGGTTCCCTCCTCCTCTATTTCATGAAATACTTTGAGGAGTATTGGAATGAGCTTTTCTTTGAAGGTCTTGTAGAACTCGGCTATGAATCCATCTGGTCCTGGACTTTTCTTTGTTAGTAGGCTTTTGATGACTTCTTCTACTTCATTGCTTGAAATTGATCTATTTAAGTTGTGTATGTCCTCCAAATTCAGTTTGGGTGGCTCATATGCCTCTAGGAACCTGTTGATGTCTTCCAGGTTTTCTATTTTGTTGGAGTATAAATTTTCAAAGTAGTTTCTTATAATGTTTTGTATTTCAATTGTGTCTGTTGTAATATTTCCATTTCCATCATGAATTTTAGTAATTTGGAGTTTCTCTCTCCTTCTCTTCATTAGCGTGGCTAAGGGTTTATCAATTTTGTTTATTTTTTCCAAGAACCAACTTTTTGTTTTGTCAATTTTTAAATTGTTTCTTTTGTTTCATTTCATTGATTTCAGCTCTGATTTTGATTATTTCCTGTCTTCTACTACTTTTGGTGATGATCTGTTCCTCTTTTTCTAGGGCTTTGAGCTGTAATGTGAGGTCATTGATTTGTTGACTTTTCATTCTTTTATTAAATGCACTCCATGCAATGAATTTTCCTCTTAGCACTGCTTTCATAGTATCCCAGAGATTTTGATATGTTGTATCTTTGTTCTCATTGACCTC
>JAJEJO010003392.1:253857-354138 GCA_020662805.1 Glaucomys volans | reverse complement strand
GGTCTCACCAAGTCGCTTAGGGTCTTAAACTCACAAACCTCCTTCCTCAGCCTCCCTAGTTGCTGGAATTACAGGCGTGCTTCACTGCACCTGACGGCTTCCAAAGTTTTATCCTTTTTGCTTCCAGTGTCATGAAATGTCTGTGAGAGTCCCTTCAGCATGACATGTACCACCCTGTCTCTTCCTCTGAAGCCTCTTCATCCTTCTTGTCATGACCACTTTGCTCACTCATGTTGATAAGTGTGCCTTCACCAAGTTCCCCTGGCGGCTTAGCTGGGGTTCTCCAACAGGAGCAGTGTCAACAGCCCACAGTCACCTGTGTCTTCTATAACTCCGTTTAAGCTCTGTTGAAATCCTGCTAAGTAATTTGCACAGTGTGCTGAAAGTTTCTGCTGTGTTGCACACAAATTACTTGCTGTTACTTCCTACCACAAGGCTCAAATATTTTCATTTTTATGTTTCATATCATATTTCATCCAGAACTCAGGCAATGAAACTGCATAATCGCCAGTTGTGGCATCAATAGCCTTTTCCAAAGTCTGTGTAAGATAATGGGCTTTAAAAGTTAAAATACCTCCATGATCCAATGACTGAATTAGTGAAGTTATCCTTCATGATAAGTAGCAAATTTTCACATTTTCACATAAATCTTCAAGAGAATTAGGGCAACCAAGAGTTTTATCCAACAGTAGTAGTGTTTTAACTGTTAAATTATTTTGCTTGTAGTATCAATTTGCTGTTGATATGCGAGCATAACAGAAGATACATGATTTGCTGTGTGTGAGCATAGTAACAGATGTGCATGGCCCATCACAACTTTGAAGAAAGTGATGTAACTGTTCACTGATCATGATGTGCTTCTATTATTCACATTCACAGTGTGATTTGTAGGCTGATGAAACTAGTACTTTATGGAGTTACTACAGTTAAAATACCAAGTAACTGAAATTTGAACCATATCATTGGAGAACAAGTGTTTTTTAATGAACTATGACAACAGAAACTTCCACATACTGACACTGTGTGAAATAGAAGACTGCCTTACTATGGCTCAATTGTGACCAATTTCAAAACATGTTTCTACAAAAGAAAGAAAAAACAAGAATCCTCATTTTTTAAATTTTTTAAGGATCTTGTTTCAATTCACCTTCTGAGTGTACAACTGACATTTTTATTATACAAATGCTCTGTGACTTTTATTACCACTTGCTGAATGCATGACTCCAAGCTATTGGTAGAAACTTCTTTTATGCAATTTTACAAAAATTATTAAGTGCATTATATGTGTAAGACATGATGTTAGGGTTTTTAATAAATAAAGACATTCTGTTACTGAGTTTTCCACATATGTTGATTCCTGCCCCCACCAATATACTTGCACACAGAGTCACACAGCATGCCTACCTGGCACCTCAGGAACATGACCACCCCCTATGGAAGTGGGGGTCTCAATGGATTTACAAACAAATTTGATTGGGTTCAGAAATAATAAAAGAAAAAAATTACTTGTCATTTGTTTTATGACAAATACTATGCTATGTCCTTTACTTATAATATTTCATGAAATATTCAAAGCAACTATATGAGGCAGGAATTATTAGCATCCACATTGCAAATATAAAGAAATTGAGACTTTGAAGTTATATGACTTGTCTATGTAGAAGGAATGCTTTTTACTTCAACTAGTGGTCAAAATTGCATGCTGTGCATCACCATAGCTGGTTCTAACCAGCTGAATTTTGAAGGATCATGAACTTTGAGTGACCCTGGACAGAGTCACACTGGACCTAAATATGTTAGATGTTTTCTTGACCCATAGACATCAGGGCTTTATTTGCCTAACATACACAATCTTGTGAATCCATTTCCTCCTTTTCATAATGCAAGTTTTTCATCCTTTGTGAACATAATCATCATGTCACCCAATGAGATCCCCACCCCCCACTATTATCACTGACCTTCCTCTTCAGTATAGTATTTACTGGATTTTCTTCCCTGTGTGTACCTTTACCTGGCAGGTAAATAAAAGCAGCTTTGTTTTCTGAGCTTTAGTGGTCTTTCTTTTATTTGTTGATACCCAAGATCATACATCCAGTAAGTGACAGAGCTGGGACCTAAATCCACTCTGACTGACTTCAACTCATATGCTTGATTTTCATGTTCATTTCTTATGTAAATTCTGGGAGCAAACTGCATTCAAGTTAGCTCTTTCCAATACATAAAAAAAGAAAGCTGGTTCTACAACTTTACTCAAAATGACTTCATTTTTCCCTTTACAATGGCAGGCTCCTCCCCCTGGGAATTCCTTCCTGCCACAATGATACCAATAACATGAATGCAATAACAATGTAATAATATTAACAACACCAATGGCAATTTAAATATAGCTCGTGATTTCTCTCTACCAGGCCCTCTTTGTTTCCCAGCTATTGCAAAAAAGTAGTAAAGTGTCTTGTTTTCTTGTAATAACTTCACTCCAACAATTCCTTCCTGTAGATCTGGGGTAAAACAGTTAAGAGTGGTAGGGATTGTGGCAAACAGGAGACCCACCAAGGAGCTGCACCCATTTGAAGACAGCAGTTATTACTCTGTATCCATTGCTTCTCAGGGAAGATATAGGCCCAGTATTGCTAAATTTGCAAGAGGCACCAAAAATCTGGGTCATTAGGGTAAATTTACTACTTTTTAATAATTCTAGGTAAAGCAAATAAAGCATGTCTACAGGTAGGATAATGTAGGAGAGTCATGTTATCTGATTTCAGTTCCAGATTTGCTTTGTATGGCTTTGGGCAAGTTTCTTAGCCTGTTTAAGCCTCAATTTTCTTACCTATAAAATGAGTTTAAAATAGTTTTTTTTAAGAAAAGGGATTAGTGATCTTTCTAATCTTTAAAATGCTTAATAAAATACCATCTCATTAGTGTTTTTGTTTTTATTGCTTTCCCCCATTCATTCTCTTTTCACTGGACCTCCCAAATGCCATTTCAGACACTCATTCCAAGACACACATTCTGAACTTCTGGCTATAAATGACACCTAAGTTATAAACAAACACAAAAGCAAAAATTCTTCCATAATTTTCATGGTTCAGTTGAATGACAATTAAATTCAGAAATGGAAAAAATTAGCCTTATTTATTTTACCAAATCAAATCACTCACTTGATGATATGGAACCATTCGACTGAACTGATAAAATTAATTAATTGATACAATATTTTGTAATCCTTGATGAATAACTTTTGTTTGGTGAGCTGGATATTCGGTTCTGCAAAACTTTTTGCCAGAATGACTAACTACTGTGTTTAACTTTTCAGTTTATCTTTACTAGAAGAATTCGACTGTAGCTGTAATGAACTGGAATCGTTACCATCTACTATTGGCTACCTTCATAGTCTCCGAACATTAGCAGTTGATGAAAATTTCCTTCCAGAATTACCCAGAGAAGTGGGTTTTCTATCAATTAACTTTTAATGAATCTGTTTTGAAATGAAATATTAACAGGTGCAATGGCCGTATCGGTTTATGAGTTGAGCAAATGTATATAGGAATCATCTATATAATCATTCTATTTTAAATGACAAATAAGTTCTTACATTTAAACCAAAAAATGCATTCAACTTAAGTATCACAGGCAAAAAATAAAATAATTATAATAAATATAATAATTATGATAAATATTAAAATATTATAATAAGACATGTTAATGCTTAAGGAATACAATTTTAAATTATTTATGTATTTTGCTTTTAGAACAATGTAAGTAACATTTTGGGATAATGACATTTTCCTTTTTGAAGTAAAAGGGTTTTGATTGCTATATATGTTTGCAAGGTTTCCAGTTACATACTAATATGTTAATTTCCAGATTCACCAAGAGATTCTGTTAATTTTTAATCTCTAAACAGAATTTCTTTTACTAACATCAAGAAAAAATGTGAAGCATCTTTTCAATTTAACATTTTCTACTAAGACCATATGATAGAAAATAATCAATATATCATTATTTTGAAGCTAAAATGAATAAAAATGATAAAAAAATTGTAATATAAAGTGAAAATGAGCTTTGCCAAAGAATTGTCAACAATTTTTCATTTTTTGAATATGTATGCTTTGCTATTATAAATGTAGAGATTATTTCTCACTTAGAAAAAAATGTGATTCAAAGAAAAAGTATTGACAACTATTTTAATAATAAACTGTTAGTAAAATGATTTCTTGTTAAGATTTAAAATAATGAGATATATATATTGCCTATATATCCAAATATGCATATACATATTTCAAACTAGATTATAAAATTGGTAATATACATATTAAGAGAAAGTTTAAAGTGATAGAGAAATCAATGAGTTAAATTGTTTTGCAAATTAGAAAAATTAATATAAAAATAGTTCTACACTGTTACTCTTCATCTATTTTCTTTTGTAACCAACAGATTGGAAGTTGTAAGAATGTCACAGTTATGTCTCTACGCTCCAATAAGCTGGAATTTCTTCCTGAAGAAATTGGACAGATGCAGAAACTGAGAGTTTTAAATTTGAGTGATAACAGGTATTTTTGCAACATTTCACCATCACATACTAGTTATTTACTAAAAGCAAATTATAGGGTTTTTTGTCTATAATTTGGGAAACATTTTCTGTGTCTTGTGAGGTATATGGAATGCAAATATGTGTGCTTTGTGTAGACAATAACAGAAACTAAATTATTTTCAAACCAACTTTCTAAGTTTTGTTATTTGATTAATTTAGAATTATATATTATAATATAAAATTATATAAAACCTGTACACCCAAATGTAACCAAAAGCCTTAATACAAAAACATGGAAAAATAATTGTAATAAATAACTATAAATCTATTTTTTAAATACATGCATATATTTATATGTATGCACATATTTGTGTCTCTATATATATACTTATGTGTCCAGCAAATTGGGCAATGTGTATATTCCACCCCCACCAGAGTGCTGCTGGTAATATCATTGCTAGTAAGCTCATATTCCAAAAGCATAAGGTCTGCACATAATAGTAAGGAAAACCAAATGGCTACTCAGTCATGTTCAAAACAGAATGAACAAAAAAAGGAGAAGCCTTCTTCTTGTGACAGAAATGTTATGTTGATGGATGGGTAGAAAGAAAAAATGAAGTTACAATTCATGTTTGTTTCCACTTTTTCTGTGAAAACAATTACACTCAAATCAGAAAGGATAAAAGTAGGTATTAACTAGAAATAAGTATTAAGTTGATAAAGTGATTAGGAATAGGATGGATATTCTACATTCTCAGTAAATTCAAACAGAAAAAAACAATGGTGCAAGGAACTAAGAGAACTTTCAGTGAAACTGTCCAAGATGAGCTTTTCTGAAGTCATGAGGAATATTCATGAAATTTTCAGGGTAAGCATGAAAGTCTTTTTTTTTTTTTCATGTTTACTTTGCTTAAGGAAAAAGTTTAACGTGAATTTTAAAAATTTATTCTCATAGTAATTAAATAATATTACCAACTAAGAGAATAAAACATTTTACTAAAAGGTTTGGGATTTTATTTATAAATCAAGGTAAAAAGAGGCACCAAAGCTTTGTACGTCAAGAAGAAGTAATGTCCTTCCAATGTTATTTCCTTTCTGAGTTACCAGACTGGAAATGAAGGGAATGTCTTAAATGGTATGTGTGAATTTCTGCAAGACACTTTTTGAAATCTCTAATTGCACTCTTGTGAATTAGATTAGGAAATATGGTCAAGAAAGTATTATAGGAAAGTCGATTCCTATTGGATTCAATTATAGTCCCCACCAGAAGCATGATTGTCAATCTGGAGAGAGGGTTATTGTGGTGAACTTTAGAAGTCTCTCCTAAGTTCTTGCTCTGCTCAATTTTTTCATTAATAGTCTGTATGATTTTATAACAAATCTGCTTGCCAAATATAACAAATGTCCCATAATCAGAAGGGTTATTAATGCCTTGGAGTTATTTATTCAACAAATATAGTCTAGGGCCCTGAACCAGACACACTGCTAGGTGCTAGGGCAAAACATAGGAATCAAACTGAGGAGCTCACATCAGGAATTAAAATACTTCATCAAGCCAAAAATAGTTGATTAATGTATCCCCTAGTACATAAACTAGAACATAGAATGGAGTCAAATTAATACTTTTAATTAATGAGTCAATCAATGAATCAGAGGAAAATTTAATGTTCAGCCAAAACTGAGGCCAAAGTTCAACATCACCATCAGAGAATGAACTGCTTGGAGAAAAGCTTAAGCAAGGAATGTTATCCAAAAGTAATGATTACTGCAGTTCCGTATTTACAATATAATAGATTGTTTAAAGTTTGACATTTTAATTAGGAACAAGGATTCCTCCACCCAGTCAGCTGCAAAATTGTTCCTTGGTCAATGTATTGCACATTTATTATACAAAATAGAGGCTCACTTCCAGAGAGGTCTTTGGAATAGCAGGGTAAAAGGAGGTTCCCTTGTTTATCTCTAGCAGTTTCTTTTCTTCATACTCTCCATTTATGACAGTATTGAGGATGATTTATCATACATATTGTTGTACAGGATGTATGTATTGGGCATGTTTTCCCCTCAAGTAATTTTGATTCAGCAGGATTGGCATCCTACTTTAAGTTTAATCCCAATATGAGGTGAAAAATATTCTCTGTAAGAGTTACTTCACAATTTCTGCTGTGAATTAATTGAAATAACTTCAAATTAGAAACAGCTTTCATGGGTAATTTGGTTTAAAGTTAAAATTGTAGTTCTATGAAAAAAATTATGATACAATTTAATATCTACTACCTCATCATATTTATCAAATTATTTGAAAATACTTAAATTTAGTGCTTTTGCACTAAAATTAACTCATTGATTACTATAATTTTTCCACTTCCCTTATTAAAATACATTTATCAATTAGCTGATAGAATTTCAATATGTTAAAGACTTAAGGAAATTTTCCCTCCAAGTTAAGCATTTTTTAAAATGTTTCTCTATGGTCCAGAGTGATAACACAGTAAATCTCATTGACATACTAGTTTGCACTACTCACTTTGCTAACGATCAATGTGGTAACCTTTATGATTACCTTGCATTTACCATGTACATGCACAATTTCAAGGATTTAAGATAGTACATTGAAGTAGGCATTTAGCAGGTTGGCCTTCTGAAAGCCGAAGCCAAAGTTAAAAATGTGGCTTTCATTGAATATCAAAGCTGAAGCCAAACTTCACACAAAGTTAAATATATAATTTTGATTCTCAAGGCTTAGGTCAAACTTCACATATCTCAAAAATGTTAATTTTAAAGATTCCTTCTTTGATGGGTGTGGTGGCACATGCCTATAATCCCAGCAGCTCGGGAGGCTGAGGCAGGAGGATAGCAAGTTCAAAGCCAGCCTCAGCAAGGGCAAGGCACTAAGCAACTCAGTGAGACCCTGTCTCTGAATAAAATACAAAATAGGACTGGGGATGTGGCTCAGTGGTCGAGTGCCCTGAGTTCAATCTCCAGTTTCAAAAAAAAAAAGAAAGATTCCTTCTTTGTTTTTATGAGTGCATTATAGTTATATACAATATCGAGGTTCATTTTGACATAACTATACAAGCATGGAATATGATTTGCTCCACTTCACATTCCTTCTTTGAATATCTTCTATGCAATATACAAGGAGCAGAAGAACAAAAAGACACACTTCCTGTAGGTCAGCATGATTTTGGGAGCTGTTTAGATTTATTTGGTAATAAGACAGATATGTCCCCTGGCCCTCATGGAACTTATGGTTTTGGGGGAATATCGGACTATAAACAATCACAAAAATAAATTTTAATTAAACACTGCAGTATGTTCTGTGAAGGAAAATGCCAAGTACTTGGAAACTAGATTAAGGAAAGTAGTTTACATGAGGAGTCAATAAAAAACAAAAACAAAAACAAAACAAAAAACCTCTTTGAGAAAATGGCATTTAACCTGAGAACTAAAAGACATGTGGGATTTAATCACATGAAGTATGGTAGAAAGAGTATTCAAGACCAAGAATTGCCTGACCTTTACAGTAGGCGAATAGAGGCCCCTGCACTGATGGAACTGTAAGGAAAAGAGCAGCTGTGTAGCTGCTGGAGGAATTGTGGGCCCCAGATCGTTTAAGGTCTGGTAGTCAACAATTTTTTTTTTTATTGTATCCAGATATGATGGGAAGCCTTTGAAGGGTTATAAATACATTCACTTTTAAATGATTATTCAGACTGCCAAGTGGAGAAAGGATTGAAGAAAAAAATGGAATTAGCCACATTACAGTCTTTTATTTTTATTTATTTTTTAGACATATATGACAGTAGAGTGCATTTTAACATATTATACATACGTGGAGTATAACTTATTCCGATGAGGATCCCATTCTTGGGGTTGAACATGATATGGAGTGACACATATGAAAGTTATGTCCCATTCATTCTGCTTTCACAATAGAGTACATTAAATAATTTTTCTTAGATATGACTTATCCATCTTCACCCATGCTATTAGAATTTTCTTGTTTTTGCAGATTGAAGAATTTACCATTCTCATTTACCAAACTTAAAGAGCTTGCGGCTTTGTGGCTTTCTGACAATCAGGTAAAAACTTCTATTACCTGATTTATTTTGTTTCTTAATATGGACTACAATTGAAACTTTGAACTACTTTTCCCAATTGATGTCTTTGACAGTTATACAAAATAAAGATTCTTTATCCCCGGAAAGATTTTTGTAAAGGTAGCAATACAAACATTGCCAAAGACAGAACAGTACTACAATTTCTATACTTGTAAAATACTTATGTTGAATATCGACTTCATTGTCAGAGATCTAATACATAAAATGATCATTTTTATAGTTTCTTAGCTCCTGGTGGTACACATATGTCCTTAGAGTATGTACTTTAATTATATCTCTGAGCATAAAGAATAAGAAACAATTACCATGATTCCCACAAGAGGGATTTCTTATCCTCTATGTTCCTTTTTCTTCTTACGCTTTTAATTATAACCAGTTTAATTTTAAAACTTTATTCAAGAAACTTGCTGGTATCTTTCGGCAACTATTATCAGTACTTTCTGTGAAAATGTTTTGATATTATTCTTTATGTTCATGAAAGTAGATTATAATAGAATCAGTGCTTGAGTGTAATGAATAGTTTTATTAACTGGAAAATAACAAGAAACAATTGGAGACATCTAATTTGCCAACAAAAGAAATGATAGTGGATAATACTAACATAGGTTAGCCCTCTTTTTCCTTGTGTTCCTAAAATTTTTGAAACACCTATGACCAAATACAAATGACTAAATGAAAACAATTCATCTTGTGTTTAGCTTATCACTTTTTTCTGATAATAAAAGAAGAATTACTGGCAAATGGATTATTCATATCCCTAGCTATTAGGCTACTTATATGAAAAAAAATCTTCTACAAAATGTAAAATGTAAATGTAAGAATGTTTGTATTTCCTCAGTCATTACAGCACTTGCTCTCATCAAATGACTAAAAAATTAGATTGTCTTTCAAATTCAGATCTTATCAATAAACTATAGATTTGTCACAGCATCAATATAACATCATAGATAAAGCCTCTCTGGAGTCAATGTGAACTGTGCTAATGAAACAGTCTACTTTACAGTCTTGCATTGCAAATAAATGTTGCTTAATATCATGATTTATTATTGTTGTGGGAGAAGGAGCAGAGCAGTGACTGCATCATTTAACTTTTATTTTGAACACTGATTTAATATGTTTCAGACTTTTTCATGAGACAAGTTGGTATCCTGGATCCCCTTTGTGCTTCTCTCCTATTAATAATTATCACAGAATAAGCAGATCTTCAATACATTAGATAATATGATCATTTCCAATATATTTATGATACAGAGTATATGAGATCTGAAAGTCATTCATAGACAGTATTTCTGAAATCAAATTAATGATAGAAAACAAAATGTGACCATAGATATATCCTGGTACATCAGACACATGTGTAGTTGCTTATTTATGTGTGGACCTTTTCTTTTGGTTGCAAAAGTATCTCTTAATGCTTAATCAATTAATGCTTATGTTTTAATCTAATTAAATTCATAGATGATCTTGCATAGAGTGAACTTTATAGCAAATTCCATTTTTTCCAGGGCAACTGTCCATGAAAATGAATAGGCATATAGGACTACACTAAAATCTTGAAACAATTTAACACTTTTTGGTCTCATCAGCATTAAAACTGACATTTCTTAGTTGAATAGGTTTTGGTAAGTTTTATAAAAGTATATACTAATGAAGAAGAAAACTTCATTACAAAAATGTTTGAATTGGAAAATATTCCTCAGTAATAGTCTTATTGGTGGTATACTTTATTTCCTTTTTACTCACTTTTCTTTCAATTTTCATTCATCTTGGTGAAGTCAGACTATTGACCATTCATTATCTTACGTACAATAAATAATTATTCAGATTTTCAATTTTTTCATCTAATTTATGTTTTTTGCTTCCAGTCCAAAGCTCTTATCCCTTTACAAACGGAAGCCCATCCAGAAACAAAACAAAGAGTATTGACTAACTATATGTTTCCCCAGCAACCTCGTGGTGATGAAGGTAAATTGTCCATAGAAATCTGTTTTGTATTTATAACAATGAATTAAAAGGGCTCATTTTCATTCTGATCTCTGTCCAGAAGTATTGGCATATGAGCAAGCTAATAAAGATAATTACAAAACACAAATACATCATTTGGAAGTTTAAGCATGAGTCTACACTATAATATTTTAAGTTAAAATTCCAAATACTGAACTCTTCCTCTTTATATTTTATATGAAAATAATGTTGGCATGTAGGCACCACTTCTCTTGGCAGCAAGACACTGAACTAGTTAACCAAAGTGGTATCCAGCAAATTGCAATGAGTTGAGAGCAGTCAGATGCTAAGGAAGGTTCAAAGGGCTAGTTCAATTCCAACATTTACTTATTGCATGAACACATTTTAAACATTTGCTCCAATGATCTTGAGCCCCCCAAAACTATCATGTTATTAGTTAACCATAAGGATAAGACTTGCAAATAATGATCTTTCTTTTTCTAGTTTAGTTTTCCTTAAAGAAAGTCAGCAACCATGAAATGCTATTTTTTAAAAAACTAAACCTTTTCAATAATTAAATTTACAATCCTATAATCACATTATTCATAAAAATTTTAGAAGAGGTTTCTCCTTTACCATTTGAAACCTAGCACAAGCTGGTATGAACATTTTCTTTAGTTATAGAGTAACAGTAATTTCTGGAGGAGTAAACCCTTTGCTTCAGCCATGGATTCAATCCACCCAATTTACTTGAATGAGACTAACTTGGAAAATAAACCATTTACTCATGCATTTCTTATTTTCAGGGAAAATTATCATAAATGGCTTTAGTCCTTCACTTCCAAATCAAAGTGAATCATTGCCTACTTGGTTTACTATTTAGGGTTTTGTTATTTTTTTTTCTTTGAGGAAAGAAAGTTGCTAATTATAAAGTTTTCTTGAAATTCAATCAAGTGACCTTTTGGTTTGTCAGTTAGAAGTGTAATAAGTCTTTAGAATCTCTTACAACAAAGATATACAAGATAGAAGCTATCCTTTGGAAAAGAATGTAGCCTAAACTGAGTACTCTTACTGCATTTTGTGATCTTCACAGTTTTACTGTGAAGAAATATTACTATTAGTCAATATTCTGATGTGAATTAAAGATTTATAAACCATTTTTCCTGTTATTCGAGATATGTTTAAACTAACTGAAAACTTAGTGTTAGAGGCTAAAATTTGTACTTGTTCTTCACCTTAAAAACGTTGCCCCTGCCCAAATACACCAAAGAACAAACAAAGTTGCAATCTTGGGCACTTTATTACAAAATCATTCTTATGTAGAATCCTTCATTTAAAAATAACATCTTATGAGAGTTTAGTGGTTGCATGTATGAGCTCTGTAATCACACCTATACGGAATAGAATCCTCCATTTAGTCACAGAGAAACTGCGTGAGTTGAAGCAAGCGTCTTAAAACTCAGCTGTAGTTTCATCATTAAGAAAAGAAGAATGCATGAGTACAACTGTTATGCTGCTGTGAGGATAAAAGAGATTGTTTAGAGTGCTTTGTCCAGCTCTCTATCTTATTACTGTTGTCGTGTGGGGAGCCCATTCCTACACTAGACAACTTCCCTTGAGTGATTAATGTGTACCTAAGAAATTAATCTAGACTTGAGTTGACATGTTGAAAGACCATGTTATAAAATACCAAGGGAATTTTACTCCTTTTTTCTCTTTCTTTCCCTCTTTCTTTTTCCTTTCTCGCTTTCCTTCTTTCTCTTGTTTTCTTCTTTCCCTTTATTATTTTTGTATTCATTTGTAGTTATCACCAGTTTTTTGCATAGTAATTAACCTCTATTAATAACACTGTTTTTAAAAAAGCAATAATACTTTGGAATCTAACTGTAGATTTCCAGTCAGACAGTGACAGCTTTAACCCTACACTGTGGGAAGAGCAGAGACAACAACGCATGACTGTTGCCTTTGAATTTGAGGAAAAAAAAGAAGACGATGAAAATGCTGGGAAAGTTAAGGTGAACCTTTTAGCTTTTGTTTCTCTCTTCTTAATCTTTCAGTTTGTACATTGTGATTATTCAGATAGATTGTGGGGTAAACTGAGCCACCTCTGCTGGAAGGGCAGATGCGTCTTCAAATCCTGTGGTGGTACCTTTCATTACAGCAGCCTGGTAGATTTGAAGAAGACTGATGTCTCAGTTCTGACTGAGGAAGTTTGATAAGCCACTCATCCTACAGAATAGTAAGGCAGGAGAGATTCAAGCTGAAAGGTTTTTTTTTTTGTTGTTGTTGTTTTTTAAAAAAAAAAAAGAAAAAGAAGTCTAGGTGATGGACTTCTGCTAAGCACTCTTATTTCATCTGACACACTGCAATGATTTTATTTTAATCACTGAGCAAGGCATCATGCAGACTGTATGAGCATAAAATACAAGTTTATGAAAGGCCCAACTGATTAGCATGCTACAGGGACATTAAATCTCTTAAAGTTTCTGTCTCAGGTATATTTGAGAAAAATGTATCAGTTTCATTAAATGTGAGGACATATTTTAAAGGAGATAAGTGCCTAACAGCAGGTGATGTTCCTTACCAAAAATAAGTTATGGAAAATAACTTCAACATTTTTTTCTACCTTGAAGCATATCTTTAAAAAATCCTTATTGGGACTAATCTAAATCAAGTAATATGGTTGAATTTTAAAGTCTATATTTTTCCATTATTTAAACTTTCAACCAAAACTGTGAAGATATTGGTGTCATGTTTTGGATCTCCAAAATGTTGAGCTAAATAAATATCTTTTCTTTGTAAAGTAAAATAAATAAATTTTTAAATGTTATCAGAATTGATTTATATTTTATTAACACCTGATTTTCATGTTATCATCATGGCAACATCTTGAATCTCTCATTAATTTTTAAATATTATTTGTGCATTTTTTTCCATCACGAATACTAACAGCTCTCATTCTTAATGTCTAATTACCTAAGTAATTGTATATGCATCCTATTAATAAATCCAGATTGTGTGATGTGTTCTCTGTCCCCACCTTCCTATATTTTCTAAGCATTATTTCTTTAGTTATTATTTCTAGAACTTTATACTGAGGTAACTGAGTGTTTACCAACAAGGCCTACCTATAGCATTATGGAGAAACCAAGATGGATTTCCAAATTCAAAATGATATTTTTTGTTAAAGATTTGTGTTTTAAAAAATGTTTCTGGGTGGTTGGTTAGTACCATCTAACAACCAATGAAACATTTTTTTTTAACTTGTGAATTCCTAAAAAAATATATATATGCTCACCTAAAAAGAAAGAAAGAAACCAACCAAACTCTGGAACATTCAGTTCCTCTTTTAAGGATTTCATATGTTAAATCTAGAACCAATGGATGATGCATTCTATATTGGACCCCTAATTCATGTTTATATTTTATTGAATTGTCAAAAACTACATGCTTCTTAAAACTCTATGGTCAGAGGATTCAAAAAAAAAGAGTGCATTTAATATACTTTGGTATATGTGTCAATGAAAACATAAGATATAGTAAATGCAGGCAATTATTTAGAAGATCTGTTTGTGTGTTATATGATTAGATTTGTTTATAATCAGAGTAGGTTCATTATACTTTAGAGTGGTTTATCCTTGTTTATTTACATCTGATTGATTCATATTTTGGTAAAACATTGTTTTCCCAAAATCTCTTAACTACTTGGCTTTGACTAATTTGAATATCTCCAATGCCACTGGCTATTGGACAAATTAGAGCACAAACAAACTTCTAAATAAATCATCATGGAAATATGATGAATGGAATATAGTGAAATCTCACACTAAATTAATTACACTTCTCTGGTTCATTACATGTATATAAATTAGTACCATTTTTCCTTTAATTAACTTGAAATGTGAAAAGGAACCATTGACTCATGCCATCAGCTTAAAAATGGACTAGAGTATAATGCCCTACTTAGAGCGTGTATAGTGTAGTGTGAATGCTTTATTGTGTGACGAAACTGTGACCTTTTAGTTTCATATGATATTGGTATTGTTTTATTACCTGATTTAAAAACTCATTTTAATGATGGTCATTTTAAATGAGAGTGAAAGAAAAAAATCAAGAGTAGAAAATGATAAAATAAAAGTATTGCTACAGTGCTCCTCTTTCTCCCAGAAAATGGAGATTCCTTCTCCCACAGGATCTCTCCTGCCAAGCCCCCTGGGAAAGGGGCCAGCGTGGGATTACTCTCCAACCTGCCAGACTGTCTGGCGATTGCTGCACACCATGGGCCAGGTGTGATCAGCAGATCCAAGATATGCCCGTCCCCCAGAATGACCCACAGCTGGCATGGGGTTGTTTAAGTGGCCTCCAGCAGGAAAGGAGCATGTGTACTCAATTGCCAGTTGCAGCACAATCCACCACTCTTCCCTCTCTAAGTGGCAGACAGGTAGGCCTAGGTGTTTGGGGTAGGAGAATCCCCCCATGTAGAGGCAACCTTGGAACAGTGGTTTATGGGGTATGTTCTGCATGATTTGGGGAAAGAAATGTTGATCACAGAGAACTTTCAAATTGCCAATGTTTGATCCCTATTTAAGTTTTTGCTTATTGACATTGGCATTAGGGTGGGAAAAGGACTGAGTCAAAGGGGAGGGAACACCAACATAACGTGCCTATTGGTGGGTTATCTGGCATGGTTTTTGAGTTGGGTGCTTCATTTTATTTACAACTTTTATTTTAAAAGACTTTAAAGTGTGGGAATACCAATAGTCGGGCAGAATGTTGATGACACTATCAATGCAATCTAAATTGTCCTCCCTACATATGCATTTTTATAATGTTAATCTTAGGGGAAATTAAATAGCCAAAACTTGAGTCCTAAAATAGCAGAAGTTTAAATTGAGATTTGCTGAGAGTGGACTTTAAGCATAAAGATAGACATCTGTTGAAAAGCATCAATTTCCTATAATTTTGAAGTCTCGGATGATATGAATTCCTGTAAGAGAAGCCTGGATGGTGGGATGTGGCATATATCAGTGGGAAGGGTGTTTAAGAGGTTAATGGGCAGAAAAGATATCCTAATGAAATATGAAAGGATGCTGCATTTTTGTGAACTTTACCATCCACATGTAATGGACTAGATTCTTATTCTGTGTCTTATATTCTCTCTACAATATAAGACAAGCTAAGAATGCATTTTCCTGACTAAAACTGTTATGTTTCTTTTCTTCATAAAATATTCTGATTAATTCCTAGAATAAGATAATATTTATAATCAGTGATCAAAGCACTATTATTTCTCTTACTGGAATTTACTACCTCAAATCAAATTAAAATTTAATCATTATATGAAATATATTATATTATGTGCATATAATATAATATATAAAAAACAGTTCTTTATAATTTCAGTGCCAAAGTTATTAAGTAATTCTTTCTTCATTGCTAAATTTTTGGGGTCTCCAACATCTTGCAGCTGCTATTTGCATTTACTGCACTTTATTTAGATTTGAGAAGGACAGAATGCTGTGAAACATTTCTATTTTCCAAAATTAAAATAAAATTGTATTTTAGTGAAAATCTTGCATTTAATAAAATGTATATTTACATGAGCAAATACTTTATAGTGAGTGATAAATCCAGTATTTTATATGATTAATAGATTTTCCCACCTATGTGTATAAGAAATTTAATTATTTCTTTTTCAAGCTATATGAGAATAACAGAATACTTCTAGCCTATGTATTTAGAAATATATAGAAATTGCTCTTACATTTGATAATTACTGAACTACTAATATGGCCATGTGTATTCATTTCTGAAGTACTGCATGCAGTTGGAAAGCGAGAAAGTAAATTCAGTAAAATTCACTGTTCAGACTTACAGTACTTCCTACCCAAAGTTACACAATTATGTGCTGCACCTATTCTCACAAATATCTCTAAGTAGCAGTGGTCAGCATAAAGAATGGATCAGAAAGATGTGAGTTTGAATATAATCTTTGACAGATTACTTATATTGTCCAAGCCTCAGTTTTCTTCCTGTAAAGTGGGAATAGCTGCACTAATGAATTTTGAAAATTAAAATGAGATAAAATAATTAATGATTCATTCAGTAACAAATAATCATTTATTATTTAGGACATAAATAATTCAGGTTTAAAACTATAGAATTAGTTATAAATACCATTATATGTTATATCAATAATTAGTAATAAATTAAATATCCCTATAAAACATTTCGCACAATGACTGATACATGGCAGATGCTGAATACATACAATATGAAAAAAGATCTAGACACTTTCAGTTATTATGTTTAGAGAGGTAGTGTAGAATCTAGATTACCAAAGGAATCATATTTTTTAAATACTTAGGAATATCTGTTATTAGAAATAATGTTTGATCTCTGCAAAACTTACACACTCTCAAGGAACTGCCACATGAGTAGAGAGACAAAATGATTAGCAGCTGATCGATAGTTGGTAAACGTGTGACTTGAGTTTATGCCTCTTGACTCCAAGTCCAATAAATTCTTCCAGAAGACAGGTAAATGGAAAGCTAGGAACTTATTTTCTAGACAAAACAGATCCAAATATTATAAGACTTCTGGCCTCCACAACTTGGGAAAGGGTTTCTTTAAGAAAAAAAAAAAGTTTAAAATGACCATGCAAATATATAAATAGGGCCACTTACCAGGCTTCAGAAGAGATGTGTAAAATTGATAGGCCCTAGAGCTTAAGCTTCATTAACTATATTGCAAATCTGTTTCTATATTCAAATGTTTTCATGGAAATAAAATACCTGTACATGTTCAGGTGATCTGACCAAAATATCACATTAACTTGCTTATAAAATACCCAGAAAAAATTAGCAGTATGACCCTTAATACAGAGTCATCTAATTGTGTCATAGGGGACATAGCTTCTATAAAAAGTGGATTACATTATTCAATGAAGTATTTAATTCAATTAAGGAAAAACATGCCACATTTCTTTTACCTTTGATTCAATTTATGTGTAATTTTAGTGTTGAGAATTTTTTACATTGCATAGAATTTTAATTTCATGCCCTACTTTAGATTATTTTTCATTCATATACCACTGGTTATTAAAAATAAAAAGATATTCTTAATTGGCATGATAGTCATACCATTTTACAATTTACTTTTCTTTTAGAAAATGTAGTTTTTTGACTTTTAGCTCTTTGATGTCAAGTACTTTTAAACAAGTTCAACAATATAATTTAAAAATTAGATTTAATTCATAATTAACATTCCTAATACTAACCCAAACAGCAGATCCATGAATGCATGCATCCCAATGCACTTTGTCTAGCATGAATATCATTGTTTTTGTGTTTTTTTTAAGAATGCATTACAAATTAATTACCCTGGGATGTATTAATGTTACATTCTAACAATTGACAGTTTTTTCTGTAAAGTCTAATATTGTTTGGGATTATTATAACTGTATTTCTGTATGTTATTAACTTCATTCTTATTTATTTGGAAATGTAAAAGATTAAACTACCTTTAAGCACTCACTCAAGCAAAATTAACTGATTTTTCATCTGCTCTCCCAATATGTATTGGAAAAGTAATCTTATATTTTTAATATTGAAAGGCATGTCAGAAATCATCTAATGAATTCCAATCCTGGTATTTGATTAGGAAAATGAGCCACAAGGAGGACAAAATACTATGAAGAATGACACACAGTTGGTGGATTCGCTAAAACTGCAGATGAGCAAAAGTGTTTGAATCCGTATTCATAATCCTCAGATCTGTGCCACCATCCTAGCTCTTACATTCCATGAGTGACATGGGTGAGGGGACTCTCCCTCTTTCTCCTTTTCCTTCTATGTCCCACTCTGTCCTCTGCCTTCAGCTTCTCTTCCACCTTCTCTCCTCCCACCCCCACCCTCACACAGGCACTTTCCACAGACACATACTCACCACAATCACATAAACCATTCCATTTTGTAAAGTTGATTCTACTCAGATTCTAAAAGCATGAGTGTTGAACAAACCAGGCCAAATAAATCTGCCTGGGTGTTTCTTCTTCACTCCCGCTCAATGAGCAGGGAAAACTTCCATTTATTCTATTTTAATTAACTTAAAATAAGTACTCTTACTGTAGGGTATTCTATCTGGAATAAATTCATTATTAAGAATAGTCATTAATTTGTGTACCTGCAGGTCAGGTTGATACCCAAACACAGATTAAAAATGGAAATAAATATCTAGATAAACGTAAGTCAGAATTTACGTATTTACCTAAAATATCTTAGAAAATAATCTCAAATTTTTAATTTCTCTCTATTGTAAGAAGCATGCTACTTTATTTGGGAAAAAACTAAATACAAAAGCCACCCAAAACATTTTTTCCTTAGGGATTAATAAGAATTAGTATCTTACCTTTTGATGTAACATGCTAATTATATATTTGGGCAAATGCATATTTGGGCAGAAGTTATTGTCAACTCCCCATTTTTGGACACACAATTCTACTTGTAAATCTTTTGGGATCTCTTCCCATTACCTTCACTGATACTCCAAAAATACTATTTAACATAATTATTATTATTTATTCATAATTAATATAGAGAAGTCTCTAGAGTATGACAGTAGCTAGTAATAACTTAATTAAATTTTTTTCAGAGATCACCAATCACTTAAATGTTTGACCTACTGCTATTCCAGTCATCTAGGTAGGTCTAAAGACAGGATACAATCCAAAACCCTGTTTATCATCTAGAATGGTAGGAAGGGGTGGGGCAGCCCGATGAGGCTAAATGTAAGAAGAACACTATATGTTCTATGCTAGAGCATTTTCTCAAGCAGCTCAACACTCACTGTATTGCATTTGGTTGTACTACTGCACATAAAATGGAGTAGCTTTGTGAGCATGCTTGCTGAAATTATTTTTGTTAAATTTCTTTTTATAAACTTCTAGGTTGAAATAAACCTAAAACGATATCCAACTCCTTACCCAGAGGATTTAAAGAATATGGTAAAATCTGTTCAAAATCTGGTGGGTAAGCCAACCCATGGAGTGCGTGTTGAGAATTCAAATCCAACTGCTAACACGGAGCAAACTGTGAAAGAAAAATTTGAACACAAGTGGCCGGTAGCCCCAAAGGAGATTACAGTGGAGGTATTTGAAGGTTATTGGTAATTGCCAGTGTGGTTTGGATTTTTTTTTTTTTTTTGGAATTCTAAATAATTTGGTTTCTTTTTTAAACTGAATAGATCTTTCTTCATAAATGCAATAAATCCATTTTTTCCAAATACAAATGATCTGTTTATTCTTTCAAATTATGAGGGCTGCAATTAATAAATCATAGATAAATGATGCCCTCATGCCCTAAAATCACTACAGCATCAAAGTCCCAGTACACAGAATGAACAGTTTGCCACCTAGCATGGCCTACCCATTGATGTTATTTTGGCTACCCCAATCTTGTATAGTCACTAGGAAAAACTAACTGAAGATTTTTTTCACTCAGTAAATCTTAATAAAATTCCCAAAAGTTTTAGAGCAAATGTTTTAAAAGATTTTTGGTTTGGGTTACAGTCTTTACAAGAAAATATTACTATTAACACCAAAAGAGGGAGATAAGTGAAACCTAGGCTTATGGAATCTGGTCATGTGAAACTTAATTCTTATATTTTAGAATGAGTTCAAAATTCATCCTTATTGATTTTTGTGGTCTGAAAAGAATTCAACTACATTTATGCCACCTCTACTATCTCATCAACTCTTCAGTTAATTTAGTTATTCATCTTTTTATCTTCATTAGAAACATAATTGGAATGATAAGCCTGGAAATTCATATCCTCAAAAATCTAGATTGATGAAACTCTTTTACAAATCTGCATTTCAAAGCATCAATTTACTGTATTTATTAAACACCAACTGCATATGTAGCACTGTGCTAATCACTGTGAGAGAAAAAAAGAAATAGAAAATGTGTCCATAGTTCCCAAATAATTAAGTCCAGCCAGATAAACTTAACACATGGAAGTGGTAAGAGAACATATTATATAAGGTATGATCACATGATTGGTTGTGTGGTGGAGAATATAATGATCGAAGTTAGGGCTGAAGGGCATATTAAAGATTGGGTTTTACAGTTGAAAAGAAAGGAGGGCATTCCAGGTAAAGGGAAGATATTGAGCAAAAATAAACATAGTGTGCATACCTGACGGCAGAATTAACAGTTTGCCCTGGAAGAGGGGAATACAGCTGGAAATCTAAGGAAGAAAAATGTCTTAAGTATTTGTTTACATTGCTTTTTTTCTTATGTCATTGTATTTTCTTTTTTCCAAAACATTACACATATGTTATAGCAAAGCAAGAGAATTTTCTTTCATCTCTAAGATATTACAATATAAAAAGGGAAGAAGTCAATATTTAGCAAGTGCACACCAAATGTGCACATATAAATTGTATATTTAAATTTCATGTGGTCACAGCTCAACATCAAGGTAACTATATAGTCTTGAAAACCTGTAAGCTAAGTAAATTTACAACAACAATAGGAAGATCCTAAAATTGCTTATTTTGGGATTAATGTGATACAGAGAAGAGATGGTTGTGGTCATGAACTTAATAATTATCCTACAGAGTAGTAAAGATGATAAATCTTAAAATTGTTCCACAAGCACTACAAACTTAACAATTCCAAAATTAAATGTTTCCTTCCCAAACTTTCTTTTGCTCCTATATTCTTGATCTCGGCTGGCACCATTACCTATGAGTTCTTTCAGGTTAGAAACTTGAGAAATGTCCTGATTCATATTTACTTCTTTCTCTCCACTCCTTGTCCCAAATAATTTGCCAAAGCCTGTCCATTTCACCTGGAGAGAGCTCCGTAAGTCCTCACCTCTGTTCTGCAGTCCTGTAATTTGTAAACTGTTTACAAAACCATCAGTTTCTTGGATTACCTTTTTCCCCACCTCCTCATTGCCTTCCCTGTGGTCTTTCTAAGAAAAAGAAAAGAAAAAAGAACAGAGGTAAGGCAGGACCAGAAGCAAACACAGAAAGAAAAAAAACAAGGTATGTAGATTGAAAGTGCTGTCAAGTAAGGCAACAAATAAATCAATAATTATTTCTCTTATTTGCCAACTCTATGCCAAGAGTTTTAATGTGTTATGCTAGACAAAGAGCCAGAGGAGCCATAAGAATAAGGAGAGCAGGTAGACATGTAGGTTCCCTGTCCTCCCATTTTCCTTTACAATGCCTTCCAGATATTGCTTTTGGATTCTCCCCAGGTCTATATATGGCAAGCCCTTCCTCTATTTTCAAGTTTCAGCTTAAAGATTCCCTGAACAGGCAGCCTTCCCTGATAACCCTGATCAGTTAGATTCTCTGATTTTCTCTATCACATTACCCTATTTGTTTGCATTATGCAAAATGAAAAGTTTGTGATTATTTTGCTTATTAAATTCAGACTGAATTTCATGAGGACAGGGACCATTTCTGTCTTGTCCATCATTATACAGATGGCCCTTGACTTATGATAGTTCAACTTAGGATCTTTCAACTTTATGATGGTACAAAAGCAGGATGCATTTAGCAGAAACCACACTTTGAATTTGGACTTTTCATTTTTCCCTGTGTTAGTATCATGTGGATATGATATTCTTTTGTAACACTGAGCAGCAACAGCAAGCTCCAGCTTCCAGTCAGTCACAAGATCATAAGGGTAAGCAACTGAACTCTATAGGGTACTGTGTTGCTAAGCTATAGTGTTTGGTAGGTAGTGTATTAAATGCACCATGACTTAAGGATATTTTCAACTTATTGAGATGCAACCCCAGTGTTAATTGAGGAGTATCTAAATTTCCAGTCTCTAGTCACATGCCTAGTACAGAATAGGAGCACAATAAATTAATGATTGGCATAATCTAGCATTAAAAATTTGTTAACATGTCTGTCTGTCCAACCACTTTGAGTTGGTTACTAAAGTCAGGGACAATTTCTGATGTTTTTGCTGAAATAATGACCTTTTGATTGGTGACTGCCTTACCTAGCCATGCTTTATCACCTGTGTGTTAAATAAACTGTTGGTATATGAATTCCCTTAGTGTTTCAGTAATCTTGTTGTAGAGACCCTAAACCAAAATAAACACATAACAGTTCTATACAACAACTTAATGTTATGCCTTATTTAGTGGTCATTTGAAAAATAATGTACATAAACTAAGTAATAAGATATTTTTATCTCATTCTTTAAGTAACCAAAACCAAAATATTATTGAAATGCAGGCACCTGTTGGACATTATCTACTTCTCAAACATGGGAATTATAGTGGATACCACAATTCTGATTTCTGTTTCACAGTGATTTTGATCACTGCAACCATACAAAATCCACCTTCATAAGGATTGCCATCAAAGAGACTGTGTACTCTCATGTTGAAACTGAGAGCTGCTTGATCTGGCAGTTTGCATTGTCTGATTGATGTCAAACATTGCTTCTTTTTCCTCAGATATCTAATATAACCCATGATTTTCCAGTTAATTAGCAGTGACACCCTTGGATGCCTCAGAACACAGTTTGGGAACCAAAGAGAAGGGGCTTCAAGTGTAGCAGACATGAATTGAAATCCTGGCTCAACATTGCTACTGATTATATGACCTTGACAAGTCAAATCACTAAAACCTTCCTGAGCCTTGGTTTCTTTAACTTTAAAAATACAGAAAAAAAAAACCACCCTTTTAGAGACTTTGCAGAGATGAAATCAGATGACAACATGCATTTATGCACAGCTTCAGGCATAGTTCCTGGCACAGAGAAGGCTACAATAAATGATAATTCCTAATCCTCAAGAGAATAATGTGCCAATCTTTGCCCCACCTGTTATTAATCCTCTGCAGGTCACTACCTGACACTTGTTCATCAAGTCTATCATAATCAAATATGTTCTGAACCTTTCCCTTTGTTAGGACACTGAGTCCAATTTCCCTCTACAGAGGGACTTTATCTTTCTCCCAATAGAAAATAGTCAACTACCCTTGAAACTTTTCTTAAATTGCTTTTATTAATACTATATCTGGACTCTCAAAAGCTCAGAAAGGAACTTTTTTCCCTTTGATATCTACCTTCAATCATTTTCTCTATAGCAGTAATAGGCAAAATTTGAACAGTGGACAGGCTATTCAATAAAAAATGAAATTTTACCTTTTCATTCCCCTCCATTTCTCTCTCCTCACCAGAAGGAAATATGGTTCAGTATGCTTACAATAGAACTCCGATAAATATGACTGCTTACCAATAACTTCCAATGTCTTCATCCACAGAAGTAGCCCCAAAACATCACCCAACTTTTCCAACAAGAACTTGATTTCTCTAGTCTATAAATAAAGAATTTCCAGAGACAAAGGCAAAGATTTGTTCCCTTTATTGGACAGTTAACTTTGGTCTCTAAGTGAGCTTTTCCTAGGGTAGATAATATGGTGGACACAACATCCTATAGAACAACATGAAGTTGGACAGATACAGTTCAAATCCTGGCTCTATCACTTCTTAATGTTGCAACTTGGAATTATGACTTTATCTTTCTGTGCCTCCATTTGCTTTTCTGTAAAATAAAGATAATGATAAATATTTTTAAATAATACATAATTAAGAACAAGGTTGTCTTTTAAATAATTGAGAGATAGTAGTGAATACTTATATAATTATATCTGTAATACAAACATAAAAGCCCATTTGCGATATATAATCTATGCTTCATCACTAACAGAGCACCACCGTCATCAACATCATCATCATCATCATCATCACCACCACCACCACTTTGCTCATACAAATCAGAACATTTCCCTGGATCAGCAAGATCTATCATTCCTGCTTCGGCAGTGTCATGCTCTTACATGGAGAGCCACAGATCCCTAAAGAAGATCTGATTCATGATTAACTGATAATCATGCTGTTTTCCTGGCCACTAAGGCTCTTTTTGCTTCATAATAGAAATTCTTGAGTAGAATCAGTAAATTGTATCCGAGTCAGATCATCCCACCATGCAGAATTCTGGTCACAATTTGGGGATATAAGTTTGAAAGTTTAATCTATCCAAACAAGACAAGTTGAGTACTGAATGTACAGGACATAAGAAGAAGAAAGTTAAACCCTTAGTTATGTTTTTGTTCTGTACTTGTACAACTTTTTGGTATGCTTGTTGTGTCTTTCTTTTAGTTTTGGTTTTGGTTTTGATTGAAACAAAATTCCTATGCTTGTATTAGGTATCGTAAAAATGTTTACTTTTTAAGTTATTATTTCATTAAAATAAATTTCCTTTAGATTCATAAACTGTTAGTACTAGGTAGAAAATAGCACCAGTTCCAATTATCTATTACCTTCATGTTACTGATGAATTGAATAAGATCCAGAGAATACACTAACTTGCCCAAGATAACCTGATTAATAAGTGATAAAACAGGAATAAAATGGAAATATCACACCTCGTACCTGAAATTTTTTGACAAATCAACATATTTTATGCCTTTGATGGTGCTGTTTCTCAGGCTTACACCTTCCTCTTATAAATTGCTCTCAAGGTATATAAAGGTTTTTATTCTCTAGTGTGACATCTGAAAACTTTATCAAAAAAGATTTTATGCTGAACTTTGAGATTATTTTTAAAATCCATGAAAATATAGGTTTATCTCTTCAGCCCCAGGATTTTCATCAACCCCACTCTATTTCTTATCCCTCTTCTAATTTGATTCTTCATTTTAAGTCCCTAATGCTCCCTCACTGGGAGGCAACACAAATAGGGGAAGATCTCTGGCCCGAAAGCCAGAAGAATCACGCTCCAATTCTGGGTCTTTGTCTAATTGTATGTGTAGGCCTGAGATTGTTCTCAGAATCTGCCTTGAGACAATGAAAGGGTAAGGCTAAATTGTCTTTCTGTCTTCTATTGCAATATTCCTTTGCAAAAATTAACACATACTAGGTATACCCTGTTTCTTCACAGGCAAATATTCTCATGGAAGTAAAAAAAAAAAAATTTAAAGATAAAACTTAAACATCAGTTAAAGAAATGGATTTGTATTGCTACAAAACCCAAAGACCTAAGCCTGTCTTTGTGGGAGTCCTTGGCAATATTTAAAATTTATAGTAAGAGTCTCTGTCTGTTCATTACAACAACCAATTTTTTATTGGGTGGGTCTTTTTAAAATTTCTATTATTTTTGTCCTCAGGGATATTCTTTCTCCAATTAAATTATATATTTCTAAATGTGTCAATGTTCAAAATAACAAAATACTAAGATTAAATAACTGAAAATTCTTTGAATTTGAGTTAACATTAAGTTTAAGCAAAAGAGACATAAAGATAGCTGCCATGCATAAATTTTTATCGCTACTTACTTTTTCCATCTAGAGAAAGTAAGAATTTCATATTTTGCTTTCCCTAATGCTCCCCCACTATCTGGTTAACTGGGAATAGAGGTTTGAATTACTGAAGTTTAAAATTAATGGTTTTTATACATGTTCATTTTTCATTACAAAGTTATGTTCTTGTCCACTGAAGTGCATTGCACTCAACAAATGGATATAGAATGAAGACTTAGCTGGCCACATTGGTTGCCAGAAAACTAGAAAACTTCAGAAGAAGGCATAGCAAGACAATAGTGGTGGAGGAGATACTTCCCTGATAAACAGCAGCAATTAGGAGGGAGAGTGGCAGAAAGAACAGGTTATATAGGACCAAGGGCACTTCATATGGCAAGGGATGAAAAAAAATTCTGTTGGTCAATGATATCCTTTCCCCTTAGAACTCTTGCATTCACCAATTAGTTGTCTTCCATACATATATATGATATATATATATATGGATCTTACTACTCATGTAGAGCTTATAAATCAATACTGTGTTAAAATGACTCTCCCCAAGTAGATTGCAAATTCTTAGAGGGCCACATTTTGTCTTTCTTTGGAAACTCTACAGTTCTTTGCACAGTGCCAGTCATCAAAACAACAGTCAAAAATATGATGAAAAAAATAGTGCTCAACTCAGAGATACATATGGTTCATTTTTCCCAATGCACCATAGTCAATTAAATTCTAGAGTCACATTTTTAATCTGAGCCAAATAAAGATATTGCCATCTTGGTTAACCATTGTTTAAATGTTTACTTTCCTTGTCCTGTATTATTATATCTCTCAGGATTCTTTTGTTCATCCAGCTAATGAAATGAGGATTGGGGAACTTCACCCTTCATTAGCTGAGACCCCTCTGTACCCACCCAAACTTGTTCTGCTAGGGAAGGACAAAAAAGGTAACATCATGAAGCTGATGTGGAAAATATGCTACAAATGCATGTGCATGATGAATCACCAGTTGTACATTTTGATATGCCATAGTCTATTAAAATTATTTTATAAATACATGTTCTAACATTAATCAGTATAGAATCTGCTTTTCCTACTTACTTTTCTGTGTTTGTAATTGTCAATGTTCATAGCATTATAACATGTTTCCCTTTAAATTTCAGAATCAACTGATGAGTCTGAAGTTGACAAAACTCACTGTCTGAATAACAGTGTTTCCTCAGGCACTTACTCAGACTACTCGCCTTCCCAGGCTTCCTCAGGATCCTCTAACACCCGGGTTAAAGTGGGGTCCTTGCAGACAACAGCTAAAGATGCAGTTCATAATTCTTTGTGGGGTAACAGGTGTGTTTAGAATTCCCACTTTTCTGTTCCCAATTGCTTATTTTCAGCAATTTTTTTTAATGGAATCTTCCTAATTTTGGAATTGTATTCAGCACATGAGTGGTATAGAAGACAGAAGGGGCAGGTAAGCAAATGTAGCTCACCTGGGACTTCCAAGAGCAAGTGAATCCACCTTACAGGGTGAGGCAGTTGATTAAGTGGGTGATGGCAGGAGATTAATATGATGACATGTTAGGACTAGAAAATGTAAAAGTCAAAAGTTGTGTTTGACCAACACATGTTTATGAAGCATGTGGACAATCCAGAATGGTGTTATGGGCTAGAATAAGATGCATGTGAAGCACTATGTGCCTGGCACAAAGTAAATGTTCCATCAGTTTCCATCGTTGACATCATCGTCGTCATCACCATCACCATTTATCACCACCTGAAGTTAGGATGTGAGTAAAAAAGTACTTTAAGCTTTCCATAATGACTCCTACTCTTCATGACTCCCATTTTACAGATGAAAGAAACAAGAGCCACACTGCATAATAAAATGACTCAGTGAAATAGTATTTGCCCTTCTACTTGCCCAGTTTTACAATCTGTGGCTACAATTTTATACTACAAGTAATAAAAGTTGTCATATGATTTAAGTAGTCATAACTTTGACTCCTATTATACTGATGCTATATTCCCTTCTGACAGTGCCTTCATAATTCATCAATAATTATTTCTCTTCATCAATGACCATGATAAAAATCTTAACTCTAAGTTTTTTTATTTTTTTTAGTTGTAGATGGACACAATACCTTTATTTTATTTTATTTTTCATGTGGTGCTGAGGACTGTGCTAGTGAGTGCTCTACCACTGAGCCACAACCCCAGCCCTTAACTCTAAGTTTTTATATTAGCTTGTATGAACCAAAGTAGTTTTGGAAAATGCTTTATAAATGCACATTTTTCCAGTTAACAGAAGCCCATAAAAACTTTTCCTTTATTAATAAAATATACATTATTCAATACTATTGGTGTGCAAATGATTTTCAATAAAGTCTGCAAGAGGAGATACGCTAGAGACTCTCAGGATGTTTGAATGTGCTCGCTACTTCAACAATAGTATTAGTGTCTTCAAAACCTGGCCTTATTTGAAAAATTTTGTATCCATCAGTTATATCAAGCATTGTTATGAAAAGTACTCTCAACCAATAGTTTGGAAATGGACTGAATCAGAATCTCCAGGAATAAATGCTAGTAATCCGATGATTGTAATTATCAGTCAGGTTTGAGGGCCATTACTGAATGTCATCCATTTATTCCTTCAACAAATACATGTTTAACACCTACTATGTGCCAAGCCCTATTCTTAGCCTGAAGAGAAAAAGATCTCTGCCCTCATGAGTTTACATTCTAGCAGAGGACACGAGATGATATACAATAAGTATCAAAGGTAAGTAAATTTTAAAATGTGGTAGAAGGTGATTATTACTAGGAGGAAGTGAAAGAGGGGGGTAAATGGAGTGAATTTGGGGATCTGGGAGACATGAAATAATACTATCTTAATCCAAAGTCAGATGGGGAAGAATGATCAGCTCAACAGACATGGTGGCCTACTTCCAGTGCTTGTTCGTCTTGACAGAAACCAACTCTTCCTCATTTTCATATTTATTCTTCCCATTGTGTTTACAGGATTGCACAATCTTTCCCACAGCCTCTTGATGCAAAGCCATTGCTCAGCCAGCGGGAGGCTGTTCCCCCAGGGAACATACCACAGAGACCTGACCGGCTGCCAATGAGCGATGCTTTCACTGACAACTGGACTGATGGCTCCCATTATGACAACACAGGGTTTGTTGCTGAGGAAACCACAGCAGAGAATGCCAACAATAATCCTCTCTTGAGTTCGAAATCTAGAAGCACATCTTCTCATGGACGCAGGCCTTTGATCAGGCAGGACAGGATTGTTGGTGTTCCCCTGGAACTCGAGCAGTCTACACACAGACACACACCAGAAACAGAAGTGCCTCCTTCCAATCCTTGGCAGAATTGGACCAGAACCCCTAGTCCGTTTGAAGACAGGACCGCTTTTCCTTCCAAATTAGAGACAACCCCCACTACCAGCCCTTTGCCTGAAAGGAAAGACCATATGAAAGAATCTACAGAAATACCTAGTCCTTTTTCTCCAGGAGTGCCATGGGAGTATCATGATTCCAACCCCAACAGGAGTCTTGGTAATGTCTTTTCTCAAATCCACTGCCGCCCAGATTCTTCTAAAGGTGTTATTTCAATTAGCAAAAGCACAGAGAGGCTTTCCCCACTAATGAAAGATATAAAGTCCAATAAATTCAAAAAGTCACAGAGTATTGATGAGATTGACATTGGTACATACAAGGTTTATAACATACCACTAGAAAACTATGCTTCTGGAAGTGATCACTTAGGAAGCCACGAACGACCAGATAAACTATTGGGACCAGAGCATGGCATGTCCAGTATGTCACGAAGCCAGTCGGTCCCAATGCTGGATGACGAGATGCTCACTTATGGAAGTAGTAAAGGGCCACAACAGCAGAAAGCTTCTATGACAAAAAAAGTCTACCAATTTGACCAAAGCTTCAATCCTCAAGGAGCAGTGGAAGTTAAAGCTGAGAAGAGGATACCACCCCCTTTTCAACACAATTCGGAGTACGTGCAACAGGCCAGCAAAAACATGGCCAAGGATTTGGTTAGTCCTAGAGCTTACAGAGGATACCCACCAATGGAGCAAATGTTCTCATTCTCTCAGCCATCTGTTAATGAGGATGCTGTGGTGAACGCCCAGTTTGCAAGCCAAGGAGCCAGGGCGCCCTTCCTGAGGAGAGCCGACTCCCTGGCAAGCTCCACAGAAATGGCCATGTTTAGAAGGGTCAGTGAACCTCACGAGCTGCCTCCAAGTGATAGGTACGGCAGACCTCCATACAGGGGAGGGCTGGATCGCCAAAGCAGCGTTACAGTGACTGAGTCCCAGTTCCTGAAGAGGAATGGCAGGTATGAAGACGAACATCCTTCATATCAAGAAGTGAAAGCTCAGGCGGGAAGTTTTCCAGTTAAAAACCTAACCCAGAGGAGGCCATTGTCTGCGAGAAGCTACAGTACAGAGAGTTACGGTGCCTCCCAAACCAGGCCAGTTTCAGCTAGGCCGACTATGGCAGCTCTTTTGGAAAAAATACCGTCTGACTATAACTTGGGTAACTATGGTGACAAGCCATCAGATAACAGTGATATAAAGACGAGGCCCACCCCTGTGAAGGGAGAGGAGAGCTGTGGTAAAATGCCTGCAGACTGGAGACAACAGCTGCTTAGACATATAGAAGCTAGAAGGTTAGACAGGGTATGTTTGGCATTTCTCTGTAAGAATATCCCTCCTGCCTTGAGTTTTACCTTTTCGGCATTTCTAAGCACATGTAGTGAAGCATGAACTACATAAATGAATAGATGATCAGCACTTATTTATTTTTCTATTGTGGGGGGAAATGATCCTCATAGTTTTTCAAGGGTATTGCTTAATGCTTTCTGAGAGTCCATAACCTGCAGGTGAATTATTTATCAAATCTAGCCTAACTATTGTTAGTAAAAAAGAATTTGACTCTATTATATGGGATGGTGTTTCAATTGTTTTCTAGCCATTAAGGCAAGGCAAAATGCCTCTCCTAGGACACAAAACTGTTCTCTGGTGACCTAAAGAGTATGGTTTTTATTGAATCTATAAAAAGTGAGTATTTCACCCTTTTCTTCATGGACTCACTTATGTTAAACTCGGGCCTAATTTGTTTATAAAATTTGCACGTAGTTACTGCTATGGGACTACTAAAGTTATTACTTCTAATGAGCAATAATCTTCCCAGCAAGAAAAAGAAAAATAAAATCAGCAGAGATTAAATGCCCTCCTACACACTACTTTATTTAATAAAAATCCTGCCATTTAGAATATTGGTTTTTATATAGAAGGAAATGTATAAATTCCAATTTTACTATAGACAACGAAAACAGATGATGTCTCTATAAAGACTACAGACATACAGATTAGTATGTATATTGCAGCAAAGAAAACAAATCAATCCTAACTCAATTAAAAATTGAGTTTTAATAGTATGGAATGCACAGTGCAGTGATTGGGAGAGTTAAAAAAAAAAGTTATAAAGCCTTGAATTGCTTTTTTATTGTTGTTGCTTGTTCAAATCTCTCCAAGAGAAATCTGGTACTTCATTTTCTAGAACTACTATCAATTTACTGTTGTCATTCAGTATACCATGTGGCTTTGGTGTAGAGGGCTTTGTGTGCTCTGCATTGACATTAGAACTTTGAAGATTTTTTGTGTGTGTGAAATTGGGGCCTTTTGTTCTCCTTTTCTGAGTTCGAATGCTCTATGTAAACTGGGGATCTGGGTAACAAGATGCTATCAGAATGTTTCACTTAGTAGTTTTATTATTTTGTGTCCTGCAAAAAAAACACAGGTCACTGCATTTATTATGTATTTCTTTAGTATTGAATTTTGTGTTTTCAGGTTTACTCCTTTTAAATACTAAATACTTAAACTTTTGTAGGTCGTGTCTACATGACAAGAAAACAATTTTTTAGGGAAAGAGTGAACTAATAAATGTGGGCGTGGGTGTTAGTTTCTCAGTGTGGAAATTGGTTCTGCCTTGCAAAGTATTTCATCAGAATGTCTGTTTCAAATAGGTTGCTCAGTCCCATTGAAGGGAGCCTCATCAAAGCCGCATGACTGGCTGTCAGTGGGAGACACCTGGTCGGTTGTCACCATGCCTTACCTCAAGTTATACCCTCCATGTAGACAGATAACTTGGAGGGCGAAAATATTTGGGGCCAAATAATACAGTACAGTTTGGGAACTCTGGCCTCGTGTAGACACGACCATACGTAACAGGGTAAGATGAACTAGTCAAGAAAGGTTATAAGAAGCTTTGTGGAGCATATGTACAATAACTAGTAATTTGAGGCAACAGAGGAGTGAGTGGAAACGAAGCATGAAAACAAAAAGATGAAGTTCTAAGTATTTGGTACCATCAGATTTTACTGTTATTCCAGATACACGATTCCTCTCCTTTGATTCAACAACTGAAAACTAGATGGTTCCTCTAGATGGAGCAAGAAGTTGGGGGACCAGGGGTGTATAGGAATGGGGAGGGGGATTGAATCAGGTGACTAAAAGTGAATCCATGTGTAATTTCTCTTATTGTGATGATACCTCCCTTTTTAATTAATCTCCACATATCCTGTTTGTTTATAATTCCTCAGGCCTATCTTTAATTTTTCAGAGCAATTTCAACATATATTCAATAGTTTCTCATTTAATTCCAAGAAACTAAATTACCTTAGAGTATTGCTTCAAGTCTTTAGATCCTGGAAGCTCTTCCTTTTATTTTTCCCAAGTAGTGTTTCCTTCCCCCTTTCAATTGAGCTGCTGAGAAGTTCAGGTTATAAGTTACTTAAAATTCCCCAGCTACTCACCAAGATGAGTTCGGGACCAAAGCACAGGTTTACTAGATAAAACTGATGTTGACACAGCTGGGCTGCTTAGCATTCTGCCCAGTCTGACTGCACCAGGCATGATGTGCTTCTTTGTCAGTGAAACTTAGTTGAAACATTAGAATCCCTAAAACTAAATAGCCACACTAGAAACTACAAGATAATTGTGATTCCACATAAATGCCAACTGCCTAGAGGCTGGATATGGAATAAGGTTAACATTCCAACACAATGTTGGCAAAAGATCTCAGTGCTGACCTTAGCGAGGCAGCTCCAAGTGCTACCCTAGATAAAAGATGCTTATGTTCCCCTTTAGTTTAACCACAAAGCTCACACTTCACTGCAGATTGCCACTGTGACAGAAAATTCAAAACATGAACCCATATGTCCTACTCTTCCATAGGAGCTGGAAGAGCACTAGACTGGAGTGATCTAAACCCCAAGGAATCATACAAGTCCCAGATCAAGATGTTTAGTGTCTTTTTCACTTTGGGCATGGTGACTGCAAAAAATCTCTGTATGAAATAGTCATGAATTCATAACAAGTATGATTTGTAGACAAGTACCTCATCAGGAGTACAAGACTCAGTATTGCTCAATGAAACACTGATGCTAAAAATCATTACTTTACAAATAATGCTCTCAGAATAGAATAGCTGCCTGCTTGTAATGCTCAATAATATTCAGTTAAGAAAAATTGTACTCAGTTAACTTCTATGGATAATTTTTTCCAAAGTAAGAGAATTAAAAAAACCAAATGCTGTCGATGATTAGATGTCCATTGTAGACTATAGATTTGATAACACAGCATCTAAAATGTTTTAATTTTTCAAGTAAGTTCTATAGAAAAAATTATCAATCATTTAGAATAATTTTTAGATGTACCTGTTGAAAAGTAGCCAAAATGTAAATAATAAGTATATAGATGCATTTAATAAATAACATTAATATTACTTAAATTATAATTAGTGTAATTATGAAATTTTCTTGTTTAAAAGGTATTTAGAAAAAAATATATGGTTCCACATCCAACTTGATTGGTCTAACTGAATTAATAAGTGAATTCAATCAAGTCAACACTCAGAATTGATTTTTTTGACCAGCTTTCTCTGAGTTGCTATAATTATGTCTATTGACTTAAGCAATAAAGAAGATCTTGACTTTAACATTGCAATGCGGTAGTTTAAGACAGATTTAAAAGATAATATTTGTCTTTCATATGTGAGATCTCACAATGTGAAAGAGATCATGAGATTTGTAGCCAATAAAATTTGGTTAAGATTCATTTGAATTTTCAAAATTAATACACTACCACAGATGGACAATATTTATCCAAAGTCACTACTATCATGGTCCCTAAGAGACAGATTTTATGCCTTTGAGTTAGCAGCAAGTGCAAGACAGAATGTATCTTCTTTGCTTTTTGTCTTTTCTGTAGTTTTGGATGGTACTCATTATGTGCATAACTAACACTGTTGACTGTATGCTTTTGTCTGATCAAGTGCATGTTCTTAAAAGAAAGTTACTGTTTGCCCGCTTAAAGTTAAATGTTATAAATTTAAACATGTTCATGTAATAATCAGTTTGTTGAGCATGTGTTCACATCCTGTCACATGATTATTTCCTCTACTCAGAATGCTGCTTACAAACACAACACAGTTAACCTTGGCATGCTGCCCTATGGAGGTATTTCAGCAATGCATGCAGGCAGAAGCATGACTTTAAACTTGCAGACTAAGTCTAAATTTGATCATCAAGAACTACCTCTTCAGAAAGTAAGTATGGACTGCCCTACATGTGTCAGCATACCAAAGCCAATTATTATTGTTTGTTCACTTAATGTATTTAGGCTGTACATACAACCCTGTTGATTCGACTCTTGTGAGTCCAAAAAGCACAAGGGCAAATAATGTAGAGCCTAAATTCTCAACTGCTAAATGTATATTTGTAGCTAGACTGATTACTGGGTTCTTGCTTTGGGGATTGAGCTTTGCTTTTTGGATGGAGCAGGTACATGGCTTTTTATGTTGCATTAAGGCTCATTTTTCTTATTTCTCATTTTTTCTATTCTTCTTTGTTTTTCTTTTTTTGTGTTTATATATTTATTTTTAAAATTTTTTAACATAGCCCTATCTTCTCTTGGTGATGCATTCTGAGAACAGAGCTGGAAATTATTATTGGAATTTCAGTTGATTTCTTTAGAAAAGTTGTATGCCCCTAAATTAGAATGGAAATTAAGTGCTTGGTCCTTCTAAATGCTTTTTCAGTCCTTATTTTGGAAAATACAATACAGAAGTAAAAGATGAAAAATGAGTTTGGGGCTAAGTTAGCAATAGAAAACCTTCCTAGGTTAAAGGAAAATTAGCAAGTTCACACCTTTTTAAATGGAAAGGCAGGCACATTTGAAAGGGAATGTGCAATTAAGAGAAAACATTTTCATTGCCAAAGAAACCTTTCTGCTTGTTATATTTAAGCAAAATTGAGAATGCCCATTCTACCTGTTTAAATTGACTAATGCTTTGTCTCTTACATTTCAGTGCAACTGAGTCATTTTCATAAAATACATAATTATAGCTGTATATTAATATAGTCATTAGCCTAGTAAGTTTTTGTGGGAAAAAATGCAAAATAGGGATCACAGAGGGACAGCAGATTCTAAACACATTTCTTTCCTAATAAAATTAATGAAAATATGAAATAAATTATCTTCCCAGAAAAATGAGGGTCATAAGATCTCAAATTTGTGTTTCGATGTCAAATTAGTCTTTAATAACATTCCCTAACTCTGGATAGTTTGATTCCCACTGTGAATGGAGTAATAAAATCAAAGAGATGCTTATATCCACAGCTTTTTCATCATTCAACATCTCTTGGGCATAAAACACCCTAACTAAATTGAGAATTTCTGAATTTTTTTTTCAATCTTTAGTCTCCTGTAGCATAACCAGTGGTATGCTGATAACTTTCTCTTGAGAGGGTGGTGTATCTGATTTGTGGTTTTGCTAATGTCTACAATATAAATACTCCCACTATAGCCAATTTCAAAGTACCACCTTAATATCACTGAACCCAGAAATGGGCACATAGTGCTGGCTCTCACAGGCCAGCACAAGTTGGCCCCAGAATACCATCAGCATGGCCATCTTACCTTGATTCCTCCTTTAATGCATTTTGTTCCTTATGTCCTCTCAGATGCCCTAGGCAGTCATCATCTTTCCTGACAAAACCAATCTCAAAAAGGCCTTGAAACTTTTCTGCACTAAGGAATAGATAAGATATCACAGCTTCCATGGCCAACTCTCCTAGAACTTGGGAATTAAATAGAAAGCAAATCTTTAAACCAAAATAATGAACTTTAAAAATCCAGTGAGCATATTAAAGAGATCTTACTATAAAGAAAGCTATTGGTTGAACCACCTGAAATTATGTCAAGTGGAAATTCCCTAATTTTGCCGAATTTGGGGCCCTATTTACTCTCCAGATATAAACTAATTACATCTATATTGCTGTATTAATTTTATGATGTGGTTTGGGTACCCTAAAGAATGGATTCATTATCACTATAGCTCTAAGATAGTCTATAACAGAAATAAGACAGAATGTATTTAGGGACTTTTAAAAATCATCCTCTCTGGTTACAGAGATAACCTACAGGAATTCTCTTTGTAAACCACATTACATTGCAACCCAGAACAATTCAAACATTGAAACACTTCAGAATCAATTACCATTAATACTTTATTTCCTGCACACAAAAAATAATGAGAAAAAAGAAGAGGAGGAGGAAGGTAGGAGATTAAAAAGGCAAGAAGGACAAGTAGTTCATTACCCCAAAGATTTTACGTTTAAAAAATTATCAGTGTAAATCCTATAACCTTTAGAATTTAGGCATCTTTTCACCCCATCAACAATTTGGAACCTTATGAGGCACTGGATCTTTATGAGTTTCTCACATTGCTCCCACACTGTTCCCTCCCGTGGATTCCCATCTAAGTATCTGTCCCTTCACCTCTCTGCCCAGTTGTATCTCCTTTGCAGAGCTTTGATATAAAAATTTGTTTGTTTGTTTTTTTGGCCAAACTTTAGAGTTAACCTTCCTTAAAATGCATTCTCCCAGATTATCCATCCTTGGCTCTGCTGGCCATTGCTAACTAGTCCCATGATGGATGGACCATTTCCCTGAATCCTTCTAGTCAGGAGAGGAGACTTGCAAGAATAATATTCTTTTGATTTAGAAATGTATAAAAATTTATAATAACAATTTTGTCTTGCTAGTGAATATAATAAAAATTAGTGTCTTGAGTATTCAAGACTGCTTTTCAGCCCCTATATGCTCATTGGCTATGAGACTCACACTAACATGTAAGGCAATATCTATTTATAAACATGTCCAATAAATAAAATAGACAAAACTGTTCTCTCCTTGATTGGGAAATTGCGGACCAGTCTCTATTATTCATAAAATTCCTGAATGATAACCCTGGCCAACTTCAGTTAGATATTGTAGCATATTACTCCAAGATGTCCTCAAAAGAGTGAATGAAATTTCCTAAGGAATTTAAATTAACATTTTCACCTATTAAAGGTTAAGTATTGGAAATGGTGGTGCAGTGTATACTAGTATGGGTGATGCCCTGCCCAGGGGGCATGCAGGGCTGCCTCTTGCAACCAGGAGGAAATAGCACCTGTCTGAATTTCCTCTACTGCACAGAAACTATCCTTAAACAAATTATGCTAAACTAATTAAGGATATAACTATTTCTGAATGAAGATAATAATTCTGGCACTTAATGAAGCACTTGTATGTAAAGTGAATATTTACATGATGAAAAGGAAAGACACTCCCAGATTTTGCTATGTATTTTGACTAGTTCTAAATTGTTCCAATTTATTACATGCCAGGTATTATACATTTTTCATGGATTACAAGCTGAGTATAGGCTTCCTATACTATAAGCAATAAATTATATTTTCTGTAATAATTTTATGGAATTCTTTAAAATATTTTTAAAATATCAACCAATACAGCAAAATTAGTTTACTGAATTAATTTCCTTCAATATTTTCAGTTGTTGATGCATATGACAATTATTAGTACTTATGACCTAGAGCATTTGACATACAAATCAGCCACTAAATTATAAAATAATTAGTAATTTTTATTTGTTGGTTATTCATTCATTCATTCATTCATTCATTCATTTATTCCTTCATTTATCTTTTATTTACTGCCTTTCCAAAAAGCACTTAAGGCAACTTTCTATGATGTGATTAATGTTTCCATGTGCTTCTTCGGATGTGTTCTATTGTAAATGAGCTCAGTTATTGTCCTGAAATTTTATGTCATCAAAGAGAAATACAGCATTGTAAAAAATGTCAATTCAATCTACCATTTTAATTATCTAGATTAATGCTAGAATAATTAAATATTTCCACTGGGAGAAAACTAAAGACTAGGAATTACTGGGCATTTGCTTCTTACCTAGTGGCATGAGGTATTTTAAATATGTTATTTTTTTCTCACGCTCATTAAAAACCCTCACAGGACATAAATATCTCCATGGATGAGGAAACTGAGGATCATGTGTCACAAAATATCTCACCTGCATTTTTAATTGTTTTACTGTTTATACCTAGCATCACAGTAGACAGAATTTAAATCTGACTGATTGGTACCCAGATGCAAGTTCTTTCTATCATATTATGATTCCTTCTCAAATGTTTGTAATTTCATAGAACATGAGTCATAATAGTTGATAAACCTCCTTCATATGCATTATTATCTCATGTCATCTTCAATATAATCCAGAGAAGAAAATGTTACACAAGTAGAATATTTTAACTAATGACCCTAGTCATTACCCATGTGCCACAGTATATGCTGTCTTCGTTGACTGCGCTTAATGAATGCTAGTAATTACCTGTGCTTTTCAGACCCACTTTCATTTCCTGAGCATTCAGTGTCACCAAGAAATATGCTTGGTAGCAATGAAAGGCTAAAGATTATGGACTCAAGAAAATCACACGTTAATCAAATAGGCTGCTGCAGCCCCAGAGACAGTCAGGGCTGGGGAAGAAATCATTGGCCTTTCCTAACTCCCTGTCTGCTGGGTGTCTGTCTGCAATGTAAACAGTGTTGTCTCTTCTCCACTGGAGAAAAAGATAATTTTATCTTCCTGTTCTTTTATTTTTAATTTCTATTATCAGAACATACCATAGAATCTACTGCTTCTTGACTTATAGAATGAGACACTAATATAAATGAATTATAAATTCAGGGAAGGGGAGACTGAAGTCATGGAAATGTATATATTAAATATTTCTTTCATAGAATTTTGTCTGGGAGAAAATGGCCCCATTTGTTTTAATTGATAAATTAATTGATATGCATCTTGCCAGCTTTTGCTGTTGAGAAATCTAGACAGCAATGTTTGCACCTAAACTATTTTTTAATTCTAATGTCCTTTCTTACTGGATCTATGCAGATGACTCAGGATCAGATAGTACCAACATTTGGTATGCATTTATTCGCCCTAATGCCAAGGGTTACTTACCTAATGCCATCTTTTTTCCCTGCAGAAAGCAAAGCAAGATTTATACTGCACCTGGGGCAACTCAGCCCTATATTCTCTATTGATTGTGTTGCATTTATTATTGGCTAGCTATCCCTCAAGAAAAATTCGCTTACCTTTCTAATTATGAAAAAAGCCTTCAGCCTGTAAATCCACATAAATCCGCATAGCAGCTAAAATCAACAAAATAATGTTAGTACTTATACGGATGCTTCATCACCATTACAATGAAGTGCTGGTTTTAAAAATCACTTGAGCATTACATTACCACCTTCACATTAAACCCTATGAAATCATAATCATTTAGAACCTAGCTCAGCATATATTTGCCTTTTTAATACCTAGTTTTTCAAAAGGCATGCTGCAAAATATATATGTTTATAAAATTTCACTTGAATTACTTTGGAACAAATTGTTTTTAACACATTTTTTTTTGAATCTGTGATAATGCTTTTGTGAACTATGTGCCAATTTCTAAACAAAATAGATCCTTGGGACATATCCTTTGGATATGTCCTTTGGATATGTCCTTTGCAAAGGCGTTTGCAAAGTGCCAAATCCTAATATCACTCTCATAAAAATTTTAGCAAAATGCCAATAAGTGCAATTTCACAAGAATATTGTGTTCCCATCTATTAGCAGGTGAGGGCAAAGGGGCTGGATCAGCTAAACTGACCTACTCACTTATGCAAATGCTATTTACATATATCCTTACACACCTAAACCTACAGACAGACATGCATTCATCCCACATATACATGTTTTAAACATACTCAGATATGCACATACAAACACATATTCATGCACATTTATGTCTCAGCAAAATTAGAAATTACTTCCCTCAGTAAACGCTTGTGGTCATTCATAATAATCAAAATCATAAATGTTAAATCTAGAAATGTCCACACGTAATTTGGAGCTAACATCTGTTTGGCAAAACTTTTACAGAACATTATTGCACTTATTACCACACACAAAATTTTTGCTTTTTCACTAAATCACACTGACCACTTTTTCAATTTATTTTGAAATATTAAAAACCTACAGAGTTTAGAAACCAAAGAAATTGTGCATTGTGATGAGTTTCCGTGTCTTTTATCTCTAGTTGGTTATATATGATAAGAGAAGACACATCTTTACTCTTTAAATTATTTAAAGAAAATATCAAGAATATGGTATAAGAAATGAATAATTAAACCTCAGTCTGATTATTTTCTCTGGAATAATAAATTTCAACAGTGATAGCATCTTTTTCTTCTACATTTCATTTGTTCCTTTTCATTTTTTAGAATTTTAACAGCTAAGTAACTAAATTTATATACAATAGGTTTACTCCTTTGGGAAAGAATCTGAATGTACTACATAATTCACTTTTCAGTCCCCACCACCACCACCACCCAACATCAATAAATTGTTTTTATGATCTTTTTATTTCTGTAGACTTAAATCACTCCTAGGATTTCTCACTTAAGAAAAATAAAATGGCAGATGATTCTTCAAATTAATAATGGAAATTGCTTTCAGGAAATTCCTTTAATTTTGCTATCTAGTCAAAGGATCTTTTCATGTGTCTGCATGTTTATGTTCCTTTTGTCCCCTGTAATATAGGAGAATTGGTGTGATTGTTAATTGTCCTGTTTAAAAAGAGAGATTAAGTTATCCACTAGTGAGAAACCTAGACCATGATGATGTTAGGATTTAGATAAAATGGATTTAACCATTTTATTTAATGTTAAAAAAATGTTATGATTCTCAATTGCTCTCTGACGGTGACTCAGTGTCATGTCAGGGCTGGTGAATCAAGCATAGTAGAGGAAACAGATGAAGATGGGAATGATACTGAGAGCAGAAGAAACCTGTATTGAAATCTGGCCACTTCTCAAAAACCTGCACTGCAGAGATCCAGCCAGAGGAACATGTTTCTTATGCCCTCTCACTGGCAAAGAATGCAACCCAGAAAAGACATGGGAGCTAAAGAATAAAAAAAGAAAATACTAGTCATTAGTGCTTAACCTGAATAATCATGTTTGCTTAATTTAGTATTCTGATTTGCCATATTTAATATCCAGAAAACATGTGTATGGGCATATATAAACAAATTAATCTGGAAAAGGTAAATAGTAGAAAACCCCTGCTTGAAAAAGACAGGCAAGCACTGGATAGCTGCCTGGTTATTTTCAGGTAATGTATTTTTTGAATGTGTTATATACATTTGATTTTTCAAATGCAATAAATTTATTCCTAACTAACTCAAGACCTTAAATTCAGAAACATTTTTCTTTCTTCACACTTTCTGATGAGCTTGTAAAAAAAGAATTTACATGGCCAAAGCAGAAGGAAATTGAGTTGTCTCCTTACTTTTTATTATATTCCATAGAGTCTCACAATAAATCCCATTTAAAAAATATTTCTAAGCAATGCTTTTTAAAAGTGCATGTGATCAGAATACAGATGGGTTAGTTACATAACTGTGTTCTGAAGGAGAACAAATGAAGACCACTAAGTATAACTAGATGAAGCCTGGTCATGGCATTTTATAAGAGAATGACCTATCTCCCTTCATGGTGTTGGAGGCCAAGTCCTCACACAAAATACACTGTACATGCACTTTTTTTTGTACTAGGAATTGAACCCAGGGGCACTTTACCACTGAGCTACATCTCTAGCCCTTTTTTATTTTTTTATTTTGAGACAGGGTCTTACTAAGTTGCTGAGGTTCTCACAAAGTTGCTGAGGCTGGCCTTGAACTCTCAACCCTCCTGCCTCAGTCTTCCAAGTGACTGGGATTATAGGCATGCACTATAGCACTAGTCCATACATACATTCTTTAACCAGGCTTCATTAGTGGGGATCCTTCAGCACATGTACAAAGAATGACATGCCATGTCAGTCTCATAAGAATTCCCCCAGGCAACCAAGCAGTACTTATGTATCCTGAAGGTTAGGGGAGGAAAAGACCTTGCCCCACAAAAAAAAAAAATATATATATATATAACATATATTATATTATATAATAATTATATAAAATATATAATATATATTATATAATTATGTAACATTATATAATATATATCTATTATACACACAAACATACAGACTTTGTATAGGTCACCATGTATCTTTCCAATAGAGGCTGTCTTTCTCATGGTATGTGATTTCTTGCTATTACTCTGGAATACAGGGTTCTCCCAAAATACCTAATATTAGTAATAATAAAGATAGGTATATTATCATTTGTTAAAAATAAAAAGCCAGAAGTCAGTCAAAAAAGTAAAAATGTTATGATGCTTAAACTGCAACATATGATTAATCTAAATAAATAAATTTGGTATCAAAACAATCAGGATTTATTTATACTGTGATTCTAATAGCATAATATTTTTATGTTGCTTTAGCCTTTCCCTCAATCTACCTGTTAATAATGGCCTAGTACTATAAATTTTGTGCTATGCCGGTGTTAATTCTATTTTGGATTAGGAAAGGGCATATTCTCTCAGAATTATTACAGCCTTATAAAATTTATTTTAGGTTATGGTTTGGAATATTGTAAGTTCCATACTATGGATTGTGGTTTCAATTTATATTCTAAATGGTAAGATCATACTAAAAAGATAAATTAAGCAAGCTTTAAAGGTGATGGTTTTTAACAATTGATTAATTTTATTGTGATTATTTTTATTTAGGTACTGTAAATAATCTAAACTTTTCTTTAAAATTCAGTAAATAGCTCTAAGATTGTTATTTTGCTTGTATTTCCAAAAAGCTGTTGATTTAGAATTCTTACTCAGTAAATAGTATATAATATTTCCGGTTAGGATATATGTTTTTCTACAATCAAACAAAATTAATTTTACCATAATTATTAGGGACTCTTTTCAGAAAACTATGGTAAACTTCTATTACATCACTAAAGAATGCCATACCATTTTCGCAATAGACCCCGTCCCAGCAAAGCAACATTTTAGACAATGGACAAGAGGATGTATCTCCTAGTGGCCAATGGAATCCTTATCCACTTGGGAGGCGGGATGTACCTCCGGACACCATTACTAAAAAGGTAACCTATTTCAAATTGATGACACAAACCATGAACCTTGCACATCCATTGTAATATGTAATCCATATCTTTTGTCTTAACATCATTTCTAACTTCATGATAACTTTAGGCTAAATATTATCCTACTACAGGGAGTCTGGTTAACCTAAGTGTATTGAAAAGAATAGAAAATGAACACTACCAAGTGTTCAGAGTTGGTAATGAATGTTTATCCTGTCATTACTCCACAGATACTACCACTCCTAAGAGTAGGCTGACACTCTTTGAGTGCAAGTACAGAAAGACTTGTGACATACACTTCTGACTCTCTCAGCTTCAGCAGTGTGTTGTAGCCAATTTGCACAAACTGGAATTTGACCTGAAAAAAACTAATTCATCATTTCTAAAGTTATAACAATTCATTCAATAAATATTTTTGAGCAACAATATGACCACTGCCATGTGTTGGGCACTTGCTGGATGCTGGAGAAGCACAATGAATAGGATATAGTTTCTTACCTCAAGAAACTTTTAATCTAATGAAGTACATCAAGTGATAAGTAGGTACTCATAACACCACATAATAGGTCACCATAACAGGAGTGGAAAGAAAGCCATAACCTGGTGGGAGGTATTTGCAATGTATGGAGGGACATATTTTTTAAAACTCTTATAGAGAAATTAAAAAGACATATAATACATTTTAATTGGTTAAAATACAAGTCAAACCAAATAAACATTGAAATAAAACTGAACCCTTTTAAATCAGGGAAATGCACAGGAGATGCCACTTCACATAAACGAGGCTTGCAAAAACGAAGAAGTATGAAAAACACAAGTTGTTTGCAAACACATGAGTAAAGGAAACTCTTACATTTGTTGTGAAACATAAAGTACAATCACTTTGGTAAAAAATCACGTTGTGAAGCTGAACATGCACATACCCTGCATTTAAGCAATTCTCAAAATGTATTGAACTAGAAAAACTCATACATGTCATTCAAGGGCAAACCCAAATGCCTGTCAGCAGGAAAGTATGCAAATAAGTTATATGTTATTCACACAAAGAAATATTTCACAGCAATAAAAATGAGTAAATTATGATTACAATAATGTTTATAAACTTTAAAAGATAATTCTAATGGAAAAATGTTTGGGAAGATGTCATACACCAGGAGTACAATATTTATAAATCTCACAAACAAAACTAAAAAATACTGTTTAGTTATAAGTGCATGAGTAAGAAAATTATTGTCATATGGATGAGGTAAATATAATATTTAGAATTATGCATATCTCTAAGGGAAGTTATAGGGTAAATTCAGGGAAGATGCTGATGCTGTTGCTGGTACTCTTCTGCTTCTTCAGACCAATAGTGGTCCTTACATTCTAGTTTCAAGCTCAGGAGTGTTCATTTTGTAAATATATTTCATAACTTACATATGCATTATGTAATTGCATACATTCTTTGTAACATAGGTGAATTTTTCTTGACAACAATTTCAATAACTTTTAAAGATACATTGAATATCAAATAATTTTATCCAAAGTAGTTGGTTATGCCTGCAGGTACTATGCATACTATTCCTTTGCCTTCTGGGTAATATGCAGTACCACAGGTAAATAGGATGTGATGAATGTTTACAAACATCCTGAAGATGGGATACAGGCTGTAACAGTACTGGAAAGGGAAGTGCTTAGGGAGGGAACCAAAGGAAGGTAAGAACCGAAGACTGATATCAAATAAGACTGGAAAAAGCAAAAGCCAGATTATACTGGGCTTCTCTTGTAGATAATGGGAAGGGGAACATCAAAGTGTTCTTAACAGGGAAAGAACATGATCAAATTTTCATTTAAAGAACATTTTGATAGCTTTTCAGAGTCTGAACTGGAGAGGGGAAAAATGGAAGGAATAGAACCAATTAAGAAGCTTCTCTAGAAATCTAGGGGAGACTAGAGGGAAGCAATGGGTAAAGGAGAAAATGAATAGATCCAGTACAGGCTTACAGGGGGGTGCCAAAAGCATCTTGTGATTGATTGATCACAGGGAACAGAGATAGATAAAAGTTCTGAAGATGATATTCGGGTTTCTAATTTGGTCAAGTTAGTGGCGATGTTCCATTCACTAAGATGGGAGATACAAAAAGAGTATAGGTGGAAGTGTGAGCAAAGGAGGGGAACTTAGATTGTACTAGGTTGATCTGAACTATTTTTAGGGTATCTAACTGAGAATGCAAAGTACATATGTGACTATATTTATCTGAAGTTCAGCAATCTTAGCTGAAGATTCACATTTAAGAATCGTCAAAATATGTCATAATTCAACCATGAGTGAGACAGAAGGATGATGCATAACCTCATAGGACATCAGCATTTAAGAGATGTACTTAGGAAGAATAGAGAGAAGGGAAAAGAATCAAGGATTTTATCAGAACCGTGATGTCTACTACAAGTTATAGAAAATTCAAGGGAAATGGCCTTGAACTTGAAGGAAATATTTAGCTACATACAAAGTAGTGGAAATCTAAGATAAGCCTCAAATTAAGTCTTCAGTTCTATATTGTTAAAGACTTAGGGCTCCTCCCACCCTTTCCACTCTGCCACTTACACTCTTTACTTTATTCTAAAACTGGTTCCTCTCAAGGATAAGATGATTTCCAATGACAACTGGTGATAGAAGCTTCTTTCAAATCCTTCAAGAGAGAAACAAGCTTCCAGTTGCTGCATCTTATAAGCAAAACCTTTCCTCTCAAATCTCTCAACAAGCCTCTTCACAATTCTCATTGGTCCAAAATAGCCAAGGCCTTCCCTATCCAAGCAAGAGGAATGGAGCTCTGTACTTGGCTTTGACTAATCAGTTGGAGTAAAATAGATGGGGCTCTCAATTCCAGTGAGCACTAAAAAAGTGCAAAAGGAAGAATAAGGACCTGTGGAGCCTTGGAAGCCCAAGAGGAGAAACATGTTTTAAGGAGAGTGTAGTCAGTAGTGCCAAGAAACACCAAGTCAGGCAAGTATGCCTAAAGGCTCCTTGAATTTAGAAACCTAGAAAACTCAAGAAAGGAGATTCCTTTTGAAAGGATGGGGTATATTGCAGTGGGATTTAGAAGGGCTTATAAGGAACTCAGAAGGAATGTTTAAGATGGCAGACATATGAATATATTTAAAGGCTGACGATAAGAAGCCAGTCTTGAAGGGGAAGTTGGAAATATCAGACCTGAAAGGAAGGAAATCAACTTTCTTATGAGGCAAGAAGGGAAAAGGTACATGTTGGCAGGATATTGAGGGGGTATTCATCAGAGTCAATGGTCTGTTGCCTGAACAAAGGAAGGAGTCATATTCACTTATGTCACTGCAGAAGGTAACTATCATTTTGCTGTACAAGGAAAAGTGCTATTCATTTATCATTCTGAATGGAACTAACAGGTATTTCCATTATCCATCCATACATCCATTTTATATGAAGTCTGCTTTCAAAGTCCATACTAACGTTTAATCATATCATCAGTGCAAGTCATAATCAACGTCTGCCTTACTATTCACTTTAAAAATGCTTTGTAATCCTGTGATTGATTAACCATCTGTGAACTGATCAACTTTATTAATGGCTGAAATAATTGTTTATCTGACAACTTTATACTTCTTGTCAAATGTGAAAAAATGTAATATGTTTTAAATTTTTTTATCACATATTTAATGCTCAAAGTTATTTGGATCTTCCTGCTCTCATGATAAATGCTTCTGATTATACCATATTATTGTAATTTTCCAAAAAATAGGTTTTAAAATATTTAAATAGATAGATCTACCAATTACCTTACCTTATTTAAAATGTTTTAAATATTCAAATTTATTTTTTATTATTTATTAGTTAAATATGTTAATAGTCATGAGTCTTAACCTAAGGAAATGAAAATGGTAACAGAAATATTAGCCTAGGTTATATTATTTACTGGAATAAATGCAATGTTACATTATTATTCATTGGGTTTATATTTTACTAAAAAGTGAATATTTTTAAAAGTTAATGTTACTTTTGCAATTGTCAAGAAGTAAGTATTCATTGGACCAGACTTGTGAATAGAATTTAGAAATTGAACTACAAGGAAATGGGAAATCAAAGGAGAATGAATCATGAAAATTCTTAGGCATTCCAGTCTACTTCTCAAAGCCTCTGCAGAAAATTTAAACAAAAATCTCATCTCTAGGCGTAAACCATCAGAGATTTGGTAGAAAATCAATTTTATAGAAAGACTTTGATTTAATTTATGACTCTCTGCTGTGGCTTTGATAACTCTTTGCTAACTAATGTTGGTAACACTCATGGTCATTTCTAGCAGTACTCCAAGCACTGTAGAGGAAACAATGAGGGCACCCTCCATAAAGTAGATCCCAAGATTCAAATACATGAAATAGGCAAAAAGCGCTCGTCTCTCAGCAAGCACTTTGCTCCTGTATTTATTGTCACTATCCTGTGTACCTGAGAGTAGTTGACAATGAAAAATGTCAAGGGTTTAAAGGGTTTAAACACAATGTCTTGTGTTTTTAATGTTGTAATAGCAAGTGACCATTTGTAAATTCCCTCTTGTATGTCACTTGCCAAAATCTCAACTTCTGATATCCATCAACTTAAAAGGTCTAATCACTACTAGAAGAATATGTCAGTTCAAACCCACCAAATTCCAGGAACTACTACAGGAGCACTTTAAGAATTGCTCCTAAAAACTTTTGCAATGGCAGAAAGCACCCATGGTTTCAGGAGGAGCACTTGAATTTTAGAATCCTAACCATCACTTCTCTCCTTTTGCTGCAGTCACTATGGTAAGATTAGGTATTATCTATTAAATCTTTGTATCAAGCATTGTGTTAAACACTTTAATGCATTTCCTAATCTAATCCGCTCAACAACCCTATGAGGTAAGCACTACTGTTTTATATATTGTATAAATTAAGTTATCTAAAGTCTATGACTACATATTACTCTCCTGTAATAACAGAAAATAATATGATGGTCACAGAGTTCAAGATCAATACAAAACATATGTTATTTTAAAATCAAATATTACACTGATTCAGTCAAATTCTCTACAGGCTTAACAAGGTTTTTTTGCCCTAATTCTAAATGACATAATCTTTTAAAGTATTAGAAGTCTTAAACAGATTGAATACCCCTGCAGAGATTTAAAGTTGAAGGATGCTGTCTGGAAGGATATAATAAAATGTCGAGGCAGGAAAACTCAGCAGTAAAAAGATTAAAATGACATATTAAAACAAATGTGACTTTAAACACTTCCCTTCTGAAACAGGTAGGCATAACATTATGAAGCCTAGTGAGGTGGAATCTAAAAATTCTTCAATATGTAAGACAAGATACTCCAAGGTCTCTTTTAGTGCTAGTGAGTCTTCTCTCCCTGATTGTCCTTTTCTGAGTGTTCTAGGTTAAGTGCATAACAGCTTGACAGTTGGAGAAATACAAATGAATAGTCTATATCAGAATGGACACAGATGAAGAGAAAGTTATAAAAATTTCACTTAGTCTTGACTCACAAACTTACCCCTCATGATGAAATTGCTGGGATTTTCTCATAACTACAATGTCAGTTCAGCCCATTAAGGGTTTTGGGACTGCGGGGGTTGTCATCTTTGAGGCATGCCCAGGAATTTAAAGAACTTATCAAGAGACACTAGAATAAATGATGTGGGTTTTGTGTGTGTGTGTGTGTGTGTGTGTGTGTGTGTGTGTTCATGTTCTTAAGATACTTCCCTTCCCCCACCCCACCCACAAGCTATTTTGTTCTTTTTTTGAAGTTATAGAAAGTATTTTGAAAATATTTTTCATTAATTTTTATTAAGTAATACTCATTTAATTTTGGCATTTGTCAGTTTTAAATATAATACATTTCCATATTTCTTTCTATATAAATATAGAAAGGTAAGATCTAAACTCTTTTGGGGCCAGACGCAGTGGCACATGCCTGTAATCCCAGCACTTGGGAGGCTGAGACAGGAGGATCGCGAGTTCAAAGCCAGCCTCAGCAACTTAGCAAGGCTCTAAGCAACTCAGTTAGACCCTGTCTCTAAACAAAATACAAAATAGGACTGGGGATGTGGTTCAGTGGTGGAGTGCCCCTGGGTTCAATCCCCAGTACCAAAAAATGAAATATCTTTTGGAAATCATAAACTGCTTTGCTGTTGTACATCTGGCCAAACCATCACTTGTATTTTAAAACAACTGGATCAGCTAAGCACAGTGGCACACATCTGTAATTCCAGCAACTTGGGAGGGGTGGGAGGATCACAAGTTTGAGACCATAATAAAAATAAAAAGGGGGTGAGGATATAGCTCAGGGCTGAGGGTATAGCTCAGTGGTAGGGCACCCCTGTACCCAGTACCACAAAAGTAAAAATAAATAAAGCAACTGGATCAAATTTCTACTGAGGTGGATTTTTCACTATGTAATAAAAGTCAGTCTACTGTAGAAGTTTTCAGAGAATCAGAAGAAACTGATGTTGTTTTTAAACAAGTAGATATTTAAAATACAGTATAAAAACATCACAATAACCTATACATTTAGAAATTTAAATAACAGCATTTTATTATTTTATACATATCCAACATTATAATCATTAGTTACTAAATAACAACTTTCTTAAAACTTGTTTCCACTAAAAAAGAAAAAGTTAATTGTATATGTGAAACTGGAATAAAAGTAACTGTAAGTCTTGGTGTTTATAATTTAACTGAGACTCAGCACAGAGCTCTAGAGACCACTTATGCTAAAGAGTGAGGAGGAGTTTAGCTTATTTACATAGAAATAGAGGAAAATCTGGTAGAGATAAGAAACAGAGGAGTACTTAAATATTGGGGAAAATAGGGGTGGTATAGAGTAGAGAAGATCTTAAGGCTCTCAGACAGCAAGTCAAGATGTGGAAGAAGCTGATATAAAAATCAACCAGGTCAACCTTGTATATAAGAGACAAGGGAAATGGAAATGTTTCTTATTTCCATCAACATCAAAATCAAGAATATCTGTTGGAGGAACTTTGGATTACGTGGAGGGAAATGAGAGGGGAAGGGGCGGGTATGAAAGATAGTGGAATGAGACACATCATTACCCTATGTATGATTACACAAATAGTATGAATCTACATCATGTACAACCATAGAAAAGTTGTACCCCATTTATCTTCAATGAATCAAAAGGCAGTCTGTAAAAATAAAAAACAGCAAAATGATAAATTTAAAAAAAAAATCTGTTCCAGATACAGTCAAACTGAAATTGAAAAATGACTCTAAAACTTGACTGTCGATACTATAATTAAACATTGCTTTTATAGAAACAAATATGTCAGATAGGGTAGGTGTTTGCTTAGGTTTTGTACTTTTCCCCTCTCCCCCCAAAATATATTGTTAACAGTGAAGAACCTGCCAGGAGTAATCCTTTTTTCTTTTTCATCAGTCCACAAACAAATGAGAAGGATCTCTGTCACTTTGAGTAATGCCAACCTCCATCCTGGCTTTCTCGTTTTCTTTCTCAAATCTCGTTTTTCTCCAGCAGATATTTCACTGATAAGAATAAATTTCACTTCTGGTTACTGTGCAGTACAGCAGAACAGATCAGAATTCCTTAAGCCTTAAGCCAAATTGGAATTCCTTGCTCATTCCTCATTTTGAACTCTAAGCATTTTCCTAAGCTTTAGGAAAAGAGATCTTCGAGTTGGTAGGTTGAAATTATCCTTGCTTTCCTCATCCTCATCCCCTCACCCCACTAGCAAAGGTGTCCCCTAAAACTTGGTACTGAATACTATAAAGACTGCATTGATCCCCATGGCAATAGCATTCCATTATGGGACTGTTGAGGAAAGGTGGCTTCCACTAGATACAGCAGTCAGATGTTTTTGCTGTCAGTAAGCTCTGCAAAACAAGAAGTGAGTCAGTGAAAGGGAAGGTTGATGAAATCACACAATTACAGATTTTTTTAATTAAAAAAGTTCAGCCTCATCATTGAGGGCCCTGAAGAGACATTCCTATACAAATATGTGCAGTTTTCCTCTTGACCAGAAGTTGCTTTTGTAAGAAGACAGAAGAAAAGTGGAATGTGAGAATGTGTCAAGTATATCCAAATACAAAGGAACCTTCATCCCTATTAAGACTCTGAACATCCCTCTCTACTACTTTCCTTGGAGTTTTGGTCTCTAGGAATAACTACTAGTAAGAACTCCATTTCACCCTCTGGTTGGAAAGGACCTTTTAAAGGGTATTTCCAGTGATACCAGTTGCCTGGCAGGCATTCACATCCATTCTCACAAACACCCCTTCAGGTCAGGAGAGTTAAGAGTCACAGAGATTGGTAAGTGTAAATTATATCCTATGTGACTTTTGTCAATTATTATTGGGTGCATGAAACAATTAAAACACTGTTAAAGGAATCTCAAAGAGGAAGCTCTTGAGATTTCTGATACTTTTATTTAGTGATAAATTAGTGACATATTAAGAGACTCATTAATTTCCCCACCTAATAAATCTGTGTCTCTCTACCTACTAAACTTTTATGGTAGTAATGTTAATTACTCCTCTGGAATAGTATAAAATACCTCGTTGAGGTTTTACAAATTTTAATGTGCAGAACAACCCAAAGAACAATTACAAAAACATCCAGGGTCTCAAATCAAGTTATACTCATTTTACATAATCAGTAAGAGAACTCTTAATCAGATAAACTAAATATGCTCTTTTTAAATATAACTTAATTGATTGAATTATCATGTTTTCTTTTCAGGAAATCAACACAGTCATGCATTGTACTGTACTAGAGGAAAAAGAATATATCCAATTAAATTCACTTTTCTCCATAACTGCAAATTATTAATAAAAGATAGAGGTGGCTTATATATATAGACTTGCTTGTTAAACAAGAATTTTTTGCCAAGACAAGATTTCATGGCTTACCCAGAACTAGGAAGGAAAAAAAAAGAGTACATGACCTGGAGGAAGTAAAAAATTCCATGAATATAAGACCCTTCTGAGCAGCTCAATAACTTGTTAATAGCTGAATCAGAGATAAGGTTTTGAAAAAAATCAATGAAATAATTTACTCTATTTAATGATCCATTTCAAATATTTATTTTGTAAATCTGAAAAATTAGGATGATATATTTCTAATCAATTCATTTTAGTATTATCTAATTCATAGATATATTGACTTTCTATTATGAAATTAGATTTATTCTCAAAAGTTACATGAATAGGAGGTTGTGGAAATGTGAATTCTGTTAAAACAAAGTGACAGCTGAATAAAATATTGCTGAGTTTCGCAGTCACTGTTGTATTGGATGCAGCTTTATTCTTTAACCTACAAAGTACATCCCTTTGTCTAATACCAGAGAAACAATGCAGCTCTCTCTAGTATTGAAGGACATCACTGTCACAAAATCGGGGATTGTTCTCAACCAGACAGACTCTAAATTATTCCTTTAATAAAAGTGCAAGCCAAAAAAATGTCTATCAAATAGCTATTAAGTCCGAGGTAGAAAATAAACTTGTCACAGATTAAAGCAGTAGAAAGAGTGGCATTTACTTAGTCCATCAGTATTTGACATAGGTGTTCCTTAAAATAAATGACTATTCTTCTTCAGAAAATTGAGACAACTGAGTAACATTTATATTGTCTGTTTGGGGAAATTTAAAAGAAAAAAAAACGAAATTAAAAAAACACTAAAAACGCTAAAAACACAAAGCACTAAAAACGTCCATGGTTGAATATGTAATTTGGAGACCTAGATAGCATGACAACTGGTGAATGGATGATCAAGGACTGTTGCCAAGCAGAGGTCCTCAAGAGGATAAGATTCCAGTTCTTACCACTTGATCTTTTTCTGATCTGCTCCACTAAGTGGGGATTTCTTGGTTTCTAAGGTTCTTAGAAATCTTAAGAGTGAAAGAAATTGTTGACAAATATATATTTACTGTTAATATTTTCCTCTTCATTTTACTGTATTTTGGGAATGTTTGCCAGGGTCCTCACAAAGCATTGCAGATTGAAATGTGTAGGCTTAGACCTAATGCCATCATCCTGCAGTTATGGATGCTCCATTATTTTTTCATTTCAGTTAATATCTTCCAATTCCATAACTGTCTTGTAGGTTGGCATTTAAACATAGAAGAGACTCAATAAGTTAGAGACGACTGCTGTCACATCACAGTGGCTCACACCTGTAATCCCAGAGGCTCTGGAGGCTGAGGCAGGAGGATCACGAGTTCAAAGCCAGCCTCAGCAACAGCAAGGTGCTAAACAACTTAGAGAGACCCTGTCTCTAAATAAAATACAAAAAGGGCTAGAGATGTGACTCAGTGGTTGGATGCCCCTGAGTTCAAATTGCTGGTACCCTCCCTCAAAAAAATCTATAATACATTCTAGGTAGTTCACTAAGGTGCTTAACGTCATAGAAATTCTCATATCATCATCACAACCTCAAGGGGCATGGAATTGAGGAACATAGAATCTGAACCTAGTGCGTCTGAGTTAACAGCCTGCTCTTAATCACTACATTGTACTACTAGTATATTGTATCCCACCCACTCTACCCAACAACAACAACAACAAAATAGAACCATTGTACATGATAGCATAGCTTTGTTGTGATTTTAAATAACCCTCAACGACCCATGTGGGCACAACTTGCTATTGCTTCTTCTCTTCCATTTCCAGAAAAAAGAAATCTTGGCCCCAATTGTAAATTTAGAAAGAATTTTTGAGTCCTCTTCCTCTTGCTTTTCTTGCCCTTACACAAATCAGAACTTTTAGAGATTCTGCAGTGCATCAGTTTCCCAAATGTGAATTTTTTTATCTGAAATCTTTACATATTCTTTAGCCACCTTCATGACTCTCAGGATGAATAACCAAGAATGCTAAGTATGGATGAACAGTACCCAGAGATTTTTCCATCATATTGAATTTAGTTCATTTTGTTAGTTTGTACTCTGAATAAGTTTGCACATCAAAATTCTCCACGATAAGCCGAGCGTGGTGGCACAGGCCTATAATCCAAGTGACTCAGGAGGCTGAGGCAGGAGGATCGTGAGTTCAAAGCTAGCCTCAGCAACTTAGCGAGGCCCTAAGCAACTCAGTGAGACCCTGTCTCTAAATAAAATACAAAATAGGGCTGGGGATGTGGTTCAGTGGTCGAGTGCCCCTGAGTTCAATCCCTGGTTCAAAAAAAAAAAAATTCTCCATTATATCACCTATGATTCCTATCACTTCTCCCTGTTTGAAAGTCTATTCAAAAATTACCTGAGAAATTTTGAGTCCTGTCACCCAAACCGCTTTTGGAATTTATAAAACTGCACTGAGTATTGAAACAATCCCAGAAAATGATAATTAGATTAATATGTAAAAACTAAAGTATGTACTAAATTGCAATAAAAAAATTATCTCACCTTTTCTTATCAAGATATTGCCCCCTTTTCTTTTAAGCAGAGGTTCAGGAGAAATTGTCAGCTTTAATTTTTGTTTAATTAGCAAACATATTAAACTTTTCCCATCTGGGAAGAAAAGACAATAATCCTTACCTACCTCATAGAGTAGTTCTGCAAATTAACTAAGACCATGATGTAAAATACTTTTCACAGTGCCTGTCATATACATGTTTGATTACTAGTAACTGTCACAATATTTATTATTTTGGATAAAATCTGTGTTAATTGGGAAAAAGCTAACTTTTTAATTTTAAATTAAATTTATTTTATTTTATTTTAAATTAATTTTTTTATTTAAATTAAAATTAAATTTTAACTGATAAATGAAAGCAAATATACATATCAATGGAGTACTATGTGATGTTTCAGTATATGTATACATCATGTAATGTTTGGATCTGGTTAAATAAATCTATCTCCTCAAACATATATAATTTCTTTACAGTGAAAACATTCAAAATTCTTTCTTCTAGCTTTTGAAATGTGCAATACATTATCTATAGTCATGCAATTGTGCAATAGTACACTGAAATGTTTACTCCTACCTCACCATAACTCAGCATCTTTTCATTAGCTGTCCTGCCCCTCTGACTTGCATTTAGTTCTGTCCTATCAACAGATTGTTAATGAGACCAAGGTCATGATTTAGCATCTTCTGAATTAGTTATGATGAATGCAGAGTAGTTTCTTCATCTAAATAGATGTTATGAAAACTTACAGGGAAAACAATAAAGATGAATCACAGCAACCTAAAATATTGGCCATATTCCTAGTGAGGAGTAGGTTAGTTCAGGGTTGGTGAATTTTCAGAAATCAGAATGTGCAGAAATTTGTTGACAACGCTTTAACTGGGGAAACATGGTTACTTGAGTGAAACTTGCTGATTGGTTGTTTTTCAGGAGCAGTTTCTAAAGCAAGTTGTAATTGATTCATTATATCAGGTTTAAAACCAATTTTTTCTGCCAGTTGTTTGTTTCTATGCTGAAAGAAAAATCGTATCTTTACTCAGCCGATAACTTTCTATTCTCATTGCATTATTATTTGCTATTCACCGAGCAATACACTAATACACTCAATTTGTTATTGTGTCTGTAATCCTCACAATATTCTATTAAGCCCTTATCATTATTATCTACAGTTTTTATGTGATAAGCTCAAGAACTTTGCTTAAGATTGCACAACTAAAAAATAACTGAGTAAGGAACAAATCCATGTTCATCCAACTCCAAATACTATTGCTCTCTCTACTGCTTGTATTACTCTTTTAAAACTAATTCCTAGCATTTATATAACCACCTTCATTTCTATAATTTTGCCTTTTAATGTGTTTATTTGCCACTATCTGTATATTCTCTTTGATGAAATGTCTCTTCATGTGTTCTGCCCATGTTCTGAGTGGATTATTTACCTTTTTATTGTTGGGTTTGAGAGTTCTTTATATATTCCAACTACTATCCATTGTCATACATGTTGTTTGCAAACATTTTCAGTACTTCAGTAGTTTATCTTTTTAGTTTCTTAACATTTAAGTCTGTGATTTATTTTGAGTTAATTTTTACATATGGTAGAAGATATAGGCTCATTTATTTTGACTAAGGATGTCCAACAAGACTAGCATCCTTTGTTATAAAGATTCTTCCCTCCATTTCTCCATTTGAATTGCTTTTGCAACTTTGTCTAAAATCATTTGGACACATTTTGTGGGTCTATTTGTGGAATTTTCTATTTGATTCCATTGGTTTATGTGATTCTCCTTATGCAAATACCAGTCTTTATTATTATTGTAACTACAAAAAACTTGTCAAATTGATTCCTCCTACTTTACACTTCTTTTTCACAGTCTTTTTTGAACATTCTACTTTTATATTTTTCTAACTTTTAGAATAAAATGTGTTTGATAGGAATTCACTAAACCAGTGCATCAATTTGGAGAAAAACTTTTCTAAGTCTTTGAATCTGTAAATATGGTACATCTCTCCATTTGTTAAAAGCTGCTTGATTATTTTCATCAGTATTGTGTATTTTCAGCATGTAAGTCCTATACAAGTTTTGCTTAATATTTATTCCTAAGTACTTCCATTTTTGAGGATTGTACATGATATAACCTTTTAAATTTCAGTGTCTATTTATTGATTGCTAGCATGCATTAGTACACTTGATTTTTTAATGCTTATTTGTGTCCTGTGGCCTTGTTCAACTCATTTGTAACGTCTAGATTTTTTGCTAATTCTTCTTAATTTTTTTCTGTAGAAAACCATGTCATCTACAAGTAGGGACAGTTTATTTCTTCTTTTTCAAACTGTATAGCCTTTTTTTGCCTTATTTCCAACAAACTTCTAGCATTAATAAGAACTTGTGCATTGAATAAGAATGGTGAGCATGGACATTTACCCTTTATTCCTGATTTAGTTCTAAAGTGCTTAGTTTTTCACCATTAAGTATGTTAGCTGCAAGATTTTGTAGATGCTATTTGTTAAATACAGGAAATTCCCCTTGATTCTGGAGTGGTTTCTAATCCAGTCTGCCAACATCTTCTCTTTTACTTTGTATATCTGACCCTTTAAATTTAAAGGAAGAATTGATACATTGAGATTTAAGTCCTCTTTCTATGAGTGTTTTTATCATAAATGAACATTGAATATTTCAAACATTTTTTGTTTCCATTAAGATGATTTTTCTTTTGTAACCCTTTAATGTGGTGTATTATATTCATTAATCTTCAAATATGAAACAAGCTCTCTATCACTGGAGTGAACCTTACTTGTTCATGATGTATAATTCTTTTTATATATTGCTAAATTCTATTTGCCAACATTTTTTTATTAGGGTTGTTTATTATCTTTTTTATTCATTTAATTTTGATTCATTGAACACAAATGGAGTACAGCTGTTGTTTCTCTGGTTGTACACAAAGTAAAGTCACACCATCTGTGCATTCATACATGTACACAGGGCAATGATGTCTCTCTCATTCTGTTATTATTCTTACCCCCCCACACACCTGGACCCCACCCCTCCCTTCCCTCTATGCTATCTGTCCTTCCTCCATTCTTGCCTCTCTTCCACCCCACATTATGCATCATCATTCACTTATCAGAGAGATCATTCAGCCTTTGGATTTGGGGGATTTGCTAATCTCACTTAGCATGACAGTCTCCAATATCATCCATTTACCTACAAATGCCATAATTTTATTCTTCTTTATGGCTGAGTAATTTTCCATTGTGTATATATACCACAGTTTCTTTATCCATTCGTCTATTGAAGGGCATGTAGGTTTGTTCCACAATCTAGCTATTGTGAATTGAGCAGCTATGAACATTGAGGTGGCTGCATCACTGTAGTAATCTGATTTTAAGTCCTTTGGGTATAGGCCAAGGAGTGGGATAGCTGGGTCAAATGGTGGATCCATTCCAAGTTTTCTAAGGAATCTCCACACTTTACTTTCCAGAATGGCTGCACCAACTTGCACTCCCACCAGCAATGTATGAGTGTACCCTTTTCCCCACATCCTTGCCAACACCTGATGTTGCCTGAATTCTTAATAAAAGACATTCTAATTGGGGTAAGATGAAATCTTAAGGTAGTTTTGATTTGCATTTCTCTTATAACTAGGAATATTGAACATTTTTTCATAAATCTGTTGATTGCTTATAGATCTTCCTCTGTAAAGTATCTGTTCATGTCCTTGGCCCATTTATTGATTGGGTTATTAGTGTTCTTGTAGTAAAGATTTTTTAGTACTTTGTAGATTCTGGATATTCGTGCTCTATCTGAAGTGTGTGTGGCAAAGATTTTCTCCCACTCTGAAGGCCCTCTCTTCACATTGCTGATTGTTTCCTTTGCTGAGAAAAAGCTTTTTAGTTTGACTCTATCCCAATCACTGATTCCTGCTTTTATTTCTTGTGCTTTGAGAGTCATGTTAAGGAAATCTGGTCCTAGGCCAACATGATGAAGATTTGGACCTATTTTATCTTCTGTTATGTGCAGGGTCTCTGGTCTAATTCCTAGGTCCTTGATTCATTTTGAGTTTTGCATCTGTGAAAAATACTATCTCTGATTTTCTTCCCCTGCCCCTTTCCTTCTGCTTCTCCTTCACCTCCTCCTTCTCCCTCTTTTGTTCTTCTAGGTAATACTACTTTCATAAAATTAAATTGGAATCGATTCTCTCTTCTCCTATTTTCTTGAAGAGACTGTATAGAATTGCATTTTTAGTTAAATGTTTGGTAGAATTCTCCAGTGAAATGATCTAGTCCCAGAGACTTCTTCCCTGGGAATTTTGAAATTACAAATTTCATTTCTTGGTAGTCGTAGGACTATTTATTTTATATTGGGTGAGTTGTGGTAGTTTGTGTTTTTCAAGGAAGTGGCTCCTTTCATATAAACTATCACATGTATGTGCATACAGTTGTTTGTAGTAGTACCTTATTGTAATATCTTCAGAGTCTACAGTGATGTTCCCTGCTTCATTCCTTATTTTGGTAGTTGGTCTTTTTTTTCTTTCCTTCTTTTCTCTTTCAGTCTTGCTACAAGAGTGTTGATTTTATGGACCTGTTCAGAGAAACAGCTCTTTATTTCATTGATTTTGCTCTGTTGTTTTCCATTTTCAGTGTCTTTGGTATCATCTCTTCTTTTTATTACTTCCTTCTCTGTGCTTACTTTGGGTTCATTTCACTCTTCTTTTTCTACTAATACTTGCATTTAGTGCTATGAATTTCCCTGTCCAAACTGCTTTAGCTGTGTTCCACAAATGTTGTATGTTGTATTTTCATTTATATAGCATTCAGTGTATTATTTTATTTCCCTTAAGATCTCCTCCTTGAACCATGTGTTGTTTCACTTCCAAGTGTTTGGAGAGTTTTCTTTTATATTTGTTACTAATTTATAGCTTTATTTCATTGTGATTGGAGAGCACATTCTGTATTATTTCTGAATTATTTTAGATTTGTTGAGATTTTTTTTCCAGTTCAGGATATGGTCTAATTCTATAAATATGTATGGAAATTTGAGGAACATATGTATTCTATAAGTAATAATTGGATATGGTTGGCTGATGGTATTGTTGAGTTTTTCCTATATTATTATATTCTTGGTAATTTTTAGTTTAACTTTTCCATCACTTATTCAGAGGAGGGCATTAAATTTTCAACTCTAATTTGGATTTGTCTACTTATCTTTCCATTCAATACATTTTGTTTCATGTATTTATAGCTCTATTGTTTGGGTTATACAATTTAGAATTACTATGCCTTCTTGAAGAATTGACCCTTTTTTCATGACATAAAATTCTTCTCTGTCTCTGGTGATATATTTTTGTTCTGAAATCCACTTAATCCAGAACCATTGCAGTTGTTTCTCTTTTCCACTTATTAATATTTGCATGTCATAATCTTTTGGATCCTTTTTACTTTGTACCTGCCTATATCATTATATTTGAACTGATTCCTTGAAGTCCACAAACAGATGCAATGTTCATTAATCCAGTCTGCCAACATCTATCTTTTAATTTTTATATCTGACCCTTTAAATTTAAAGAAAGCATCAATACATTAAGATTAAAGTCTCAATTTAATTTTCTGTTCCTGGTTGTACTTGTTTTGGTTTTCTATTTCTTTTTCCTACTACCTGTGGATTATTTGAGCATTTTTGAAATTCCATTTTGATTTATCTATAGTAGTTTTTGTTGTGGTTCCTTCTGGTGAAATATACATATATAAAACTTTCAAAAATCTACTGGTGTCATTTACCAGTTCAAGTGATATATAGAAACCCAGGCTTCCTCCATGTCTTTTCATCCTGTGCTGTGTATAAAAGAATTGTCTTAAATATTTCTTCTTTGTACACACAGAGCCACACCAGGTGGTGCCAGAATTAGTGCCATATTTTTTACTTCAATCACGAAGTACAATGTTGAACATTCAAGAGGAAAAGAAAACTCAATGTATCTGCTCATATATTTGCTTACCATGTTCTTCCTTCCTAAGGTTACAAAGCTTTTCCTTTTACTATTTCCTCTCTGAAGAACTTCTTTTAGACACATCAGGAGAGTTCTGGTAGCAATGAATTGTCCTCGCTTTCCTTCATCAGTGAAAGTCTTGATTTCTCTTCCATTGTTGAAGAATATTACCATAGTTACAGGATTTGGGGTTGACAGATCTTCTAGCACTTGAAAATTATTATGCTACTTTCTTCTGCCATCCATGTTTTTGATGAGATATCCACTGTCATCAATGTGGTTTTTCCTCTCTAGATAAGTTGTCATTTTTCTCTGGTTGCTTTGAAGATTTTTTCACTTGTCTTTAACTTTCATAATTTTAATTATGATTCATCTATGAATGGATTCTTTGGATTTATCCTATGGAGGTTTCTGCTTCTTGCAATTTCCACTTGTTCCTATTTTACATCTTCTATTTCTTCGCTAAGACTTACCTTTCTTTGCCGATGGCTTCTGTTTTTTCATTTGTTTCCTGTGTATGTGTATTTAAATACTGAAACCTTTTCTTGATCACTTCCTTAAAATCAGATACTTGCAAGATCTTTGTCCTCTCAGTGTTGGCATCTACTGATTGTCTTTTTTTCATTTGGTTTGAGATCTTCCTGACTCTTGGTGTGTTGAGTCATTTTCAACTGAAACCTGAACATTTCCATAATATGTTATACAACTCTGGATCTTATTTCATCCTTCTATTTTAGCTGGTTTTCTATGGTACCATTTCAGTTGAGGAAGGTGGGGAGGTGACTTGTTATTGGGTGGAAATGGAAATATGGTTTTCCCACTCCACCTTCATTGACACCTGAAGCAAAAGCTCCTCAGTATTACTAAGTGAGGACCGGTCAACTCCCCACAGAGTCTCCACTGATACGTTGGTGTGGGAGTAGCCACATTATCCCTGGGTAAAGTTGAATGTCCGGACTTGTTATTAGGCCTTCTCTCACAATACGCTTTGAGAATTCAGAAGCTACTCATTGGTTCTGAGTGGGTTTGGAAGTCCAAGTACTCTTGTGGTCTCCACTGACACCATTGGGGGAGAGGTTTTTACTAGTCACTGAGGATGAATGCTGTGGCACCTTGTTTGGACTTCCTTAATACCATTTCAGTAGGAATTTTGGTTTGCTTTGTTGCATCCTAATGAGGGTAGAAGTTGAGCTACGCACTTAGGCTTTGCTGGCATTGTAGAAGTTGGGCCACAGTTTTTCCTATGGTGTTCAGTCATAATATAGAAGGCAGTATCTAAAGCATCTATCTGCTAGGCTACATCTTTCCTGATCTTTTGGCTAGAAAGAGCAGGTTTAGCCCGGCGCGGTAGTGCATACCTGTAATCCCAGCGACTCGGGAGGCTGAGGCAGGAGGATCTCAAGTTCAAAGCCAGCTTCAGCAATTTAGCAAGGCCCTAAGCCACTCAGTGAGACCCTGTCTCTAAATAAAATACAAAATAGGGCCGGGGATGTGGCTCAGTGGCCAAGTGCCCTGAGTTTAATCCCCAGTTCAAAAAAAAAAAAAGAGCAGGTTTATGTTTGTTTGGTTGGTTGATTGGTTACCCACTTCTTCTGGATATATAACCCAGGGATACACCAGCATGTTGTGTTTGGTCCCTAGGTCCCTTGATGGCTTCCTTCTTCTATTTTTCAGTCTTTTTATATGTTCATATATAATGTTCAAGGATCTTTGTTATATTTAATGGAGTAAACGGGGAAAATGCATCTATTCTATCCACATGGAAGCAGAAGCCCTATCAACTCACTTTAAAACTTAGCCTGCATTTTAAAAATAAAAGGGAAGATGCACTACAGAATACACAGCATGAATAGAAAGTGATGACTGCGGTGTTTTTGTTTATTTTGTTTCGTTTTTGTTGTTGCTTTACAAAATTACCGATACAGACTTATAAATGAGTCTGATTCCTTGAAATCAGTTACTTAGTTATTTTTTGGAAATGATTCTGGATGTTGACCCTCCTCCTAAATTTTAGACTGGGACTCTTTTAGAGTTAATTTTGGAAATGGAATCATGTTTTTCTGAACATTCTCAGTGATATAAATTGTCACCTTTGGAGGCTGTTTGATTTTTGGAAGCAAAAATCTGATTCAGGAGCCAAGATGGGTAGTAAAACAAATGACCAAATTGGTTAATATGATACACATCTCAGTCTAACACTCTTTTCCAAAAGAACAGTGTGAACCAAGGCATTTTTATAGTGACAGAGCCATTGCTTTCATATCATAAAAAGCCTCCCAAACACTTAACAATTTCCCACAATAAGCCTTATTAACTATGTGATGAATCTCACATGAAGTTGACTGAGTTTTATGCCATTTGGTATCAAATCAATATTTCTTCAGTTTTGAAATACATCCTTCCTCAGGTCTTATGGATATTGAAGTTTTTCACTATAAAAGTTGATGGTTTGTTTTGGGGTCAATTGAAAACACCATACTGTATCGTTATTCTCCTCAAATACATGTTATCTTGTCCACCCCTCCCTGGGAAGTTCCACACTAATGCCAAATTTTCTCTTTTTCCTTTTACAATTCAAAATGTATAGCACAGTCTTTACAGAAACCCTCGTGTTCCAAGTCCTCTTTATATCGCTCAGTATTCATATAGCTCACCCTCTGCTTGAACAAACCCAGCCTCCGACATTCTCTGTTTTCATCAGTCCTTTGTACTTCATTGTAAATGTCCTTATTACCTTTCTTAAGTCTGTGTGTCAAAAACGAAGTCTCTTCTTTGTGGCCTCTCTGTTCCCTAATTGATCCCCCTAGATATCTTATGTCCCATATGTTTGTTTGAGTACACAAAATTTAGTGTTGATTCTTGACTTTGTACAGCAGTAATTCCTCATCTCCATTTTTATAGCCTATGGCCCGGAAGAGTGAAAGAACTGCTTGCAAAGTAAAAAAAAAAAAAAAAAAAATCATTTGACAGCATGTTCTTTCCATACCCATTTTTTGTTTTGCCAAACTATCTGAGTCCATGTGCTTCATTACTTCATAGGATCAGAAAGATCACTAAATACAAAAGTAAAATCCTACCTGCTGAACTGTACATCTTGAAATCATATGCACAGCATCTAAAAGAACTGATAGACCTAATTCACCAAGTAGGGAATGGCTCCTTGGCAAATTCAAGAGCTGGTGAAGGAATTGTATATATTCTCCCTCCACAATCAGATCTTGATTCTTTTTATGGCTCCTTTTCAGTTCAAAGTTTGACTATTAGGGAAGGGTGCCAATCTGGGGAGAAAGGGTTGCAGTAAGATGTAGTATTTAAGAGCATAAGCCGTTGTAGTCAGACAGCCTTCACATGCTGGTCCTTCCAGTTTGCCAGTTGTACAATTACTTGGATAAGTTATTTAACCTCTACCAACCTTGGTTTTCTCCTCATTAAAAATGGATAATAATAATTTCTTCTTAATGCTGTTATGAAGATTAAAGGGGGTAATATATTTAAGATATTTTAGTACACTGTTTGGCACCAAGTGTTTGGATGGTTGCTATTATTTATTACTGTGCCAGTCATTAAAAACATTAAGTAGGATATGATGCTTTCCCTGAAACAATTCAAAACAATTTGCATAGTCCTGAGCTCAAATCGTCACATCAGAAAGAAAAACAAACAGAATAATAATATAAAGGGTATTACAGTTCTATAATATAGAGTATTAGATTTTTACCCTTGGATATACCATTACCGTATTAATCAGAAAAATAGTTAAGTAGTCATTATTTGTTTTCTTGTGTAGAATATTTATGAAGGAACCAAAGCTACATTCTGATTTCCTTCTAAGTTTGTCAGGGTGCAAAAAATCTTTGCTTATCTATGTGATCACTTTCAGTTAGATAGCTAGTCCTCCTCCTATCCACTGGTTCAAGTACTGACTGAGACCCAGGAAATTACACCAGTAGGTGTGAGAAGTAGGTGTCAATCAACAGACTGCTCAGAACCTAGTCAGCCCCAGTAAACAGCCTCCACTCCCAACTCCTCTAACTGCAGATTATTTTTTTAACTATATAACTGAACATGCCAGTGAGTTCATTCAGAACAAAGCAGATCAAAATCTAATACTGGGTTTAACATGGGTACCTCTCCTACCAAACAAGAGAGCAGAAAATTCCATGCAAGCAGAAAATAATGAAACAGGTAATAAGGAAAAACTTGACCAGAAAGGTGTTCTGTCTTCTAGAATGGCTGAAAAGTTTGTGACATGTCCTTTCATGAAAATTTCTGAGACGAGAATAGAGAAATAAACATTTGTCCTTTATGAGGTTATCTGAGTTGTATTTATGAGGTTATTGTACTATATATAATCACTCATAAGTGTGTCAGACCATGTTGGATTGAAAATTGTTTTCACATTGTGCTGGCATAGACCAAAATTCATTTTTGCTTTTCCTCCAGTTTCTCATGATTGAAATGTCTTAATGGCTCTGCATGGAAAAATCATAATGCCAAGATTGCCAGTTGGACATCTAAAATATAACCAATGATGTGTTTATTTTGCCCTACATATTGCCAAATACTAATTTTGAATTTTTTTTAAATTCCTTCCTGTTTGAGATCCAACAATATAACTTCCCTCTTTAAATGATTTTCCCGTCTCACTGTAATGTCTTTGCTTTTTTACATTGCTCTTTAAGAACTTGAAAATAGTTAAAGAAATGTATTTTGAAGACCATTCCAGACTTTGTGCCTCCACAGTCTACAAACATAGGAATGTAGCACATGATTAATTTTAATGTAACATAGAAATTCCAAAAACTAAATTGATTTAACAATGTAAAAAATTAATACCATTGGTTATACTCACCAAAACAAGCTTGTCATACTCCTGTGTCATAAAACTTAATTCAATACTTTTGCTCCAGAATCAGGAAATGGGGAAAAAATGGAATTTGTAATTACAATGATACAAATGGAATCATTTGTTGGATCAACCATTTGATACAAATGGAATTTGTATCATTTTCCTCCTGAAGTCAAGTATTAGACATTTCTGTTATTTTTCAATATCAAATGCCAGATAGAACTCCACTTTATTTTTAGTGACTTCTTGTACTTCTTTAGTGACTTCTTGAGATTTTTTTGGACTGAATTTTGTTCCCTTAAAGTAGTGGTTAAAATGATCTTTGGCAAACCACCAGATGACTACAAATACATTTAATGTGACCTTGCTCCAATATTAACATTTTCACAAACCACAGTAGACAGACCCTTGCTGTTTCTTCATTATCCTTTCCAACCGTGGCTGAAAGCCCAAATGATTCCACTTTACCCAAGAGGTATTCTGAACATGTTTCCTACTTTAATCACATCCTTTCAGCACCAGGACCCTTCGCCTGACAGATTATCTTCTCCACAGGCAGGCAGCCACATCCAGACTTTGATGGGGTCCCAAAGCCTGCAGCATCGCAGCCGGGAGCAGCAGCCATATGAAGGAAATATAAACAAAGTGACCATCCAGCAATTTCAGTCACCATTGCCTATTCAGATCCCCTCTTCACAGGCCACACGGGGACCTCAGCCTGGACGGTGCTTAATTCAAACTAAAGGGCAAAGGAGTATGGATGGATATCCAGAGCAGGTGAGAAGAGTTGTTGTTGTCGTTGTTGTTTTTTCTTTTTTAAATAATTGTTGAATTTTCAGGGGAATATGAAAAATCCATGGTTTGCTTGCCCTTATTAATGTGGTTCAGAACATATAATGTCATCATCTTGAATGGGATGGAACACTCCTTGTAGGTATTTTATTGATATTTTCAGGGGTTAAGGACTGTATCACAGGAATTTATGGTTAGCAAAGTGCCCTTTTCACATAGCAAAAAGAATGGGTTAGAATTGCTTTTCTTGTTTCACTCCCAACTCCAGTTTAGCTCTACAGCTTTGGCATGTTATAGAGAACTTCAGTGGCTAAGGTGTGTTAACCAAGGCCTCTGGGTAATAGTGTAAAAAGCTAACTGTATTATTCCTCCTCATTTGTAGGTAAACACTGTCTAGAAGTCCTGGTTGTTGAATAGCCTAGGGATAAAGTTTTGCTATAAGAAAATTATGAAGAACAGCTAGAAGAAAAGTATTGCTGAAATGCTCCAAAAACTACTGATCAATGCCATGGAGCAAAAACATTGCTGCTCTTCTGACCTATCTAAAATTAGGATTTGCTTTCCATGGTAGACTCTGCTTTTCTTCCTTAGGACCAGAAAACAGAATCTCATCTATTGAATTATATTAAGCTTAGAAAGAAAGACATAAGGCCTTAAGACTCTCATAAAATTAATTTATCTTACTTCATTTTTCACACAATTAGGCAAAGCTCCCACTGACTGTACTAACTCCTTAATAAGGTTTTAAAAGTTTTCATTTTATTATTGCTCACTCAAACTACATTTCACCCCACCTTATTTTCTAAACATATCAGTCAAGATTACCTTCATTTCTAGTTTTTTCTTTATATTAAGAGCCATTTATCATTTAAATCCCACTTGCTTTAAACATTGCCTTTATTTCTTAATATCTGTCTTAAGACTGAAACATGTGTTAATCATTATCAGAATCAGAAATTGTTTTTTTCAAGATAATTATCTTTCTCTCCATTCTTAATCTAAACCATGAGCTGGATTTCATGTATAATAACCAAATAGGTGCTTTCATCAGATAATGATGTGAGGTTTTTAATTCCCCAGAGATTCTAAAAATTTTAAACTATGCATTACCTAAGGCATCCTAGAAAGTTATAAAATTATGTCTATTATCCCACAAATATCATAACCTCAATCCAGTTCTCTGATTTAGTTATTAGTAGCTCCCAAAATTAATGCATTTAAAAATCTACTGAGATCAGTACCCTCTATTTTCACCTACTTTGAATCATAAGTTTAGTATTACCATGCTGTTTTTCTGAATACCCCAAATACATAACTTTTATAAAGTTTGACTAATGAAAGGATTGCTAAGTTTTAAAGTTTATACATCAATTAAGTTTAAAATATCATGATTTTTCAAAGAATGTATTTATTGTATCGAGTATTTTGATTCACAGCTCTGATAACATCAGGTGCCTTTCAAACTGAGGAAGAAACACATAAGCATACAGTGTCTATGTGAAGAAGGGGCTTAACTGTAACTTCTTTTGTCTTCTTAGTGTTCTCTGCCTTGGTTTGGGGCTGACAGTTTTGAATGCTGAAACAAGGACTTTTTGCCTGATGTCAAGAAAGCCTAAAAGGCCTTTAAACAACTAGTACTGGTTCCAAAACTATTTTCTCCCCAACCCCAGTTATAAATCTTGATATAGTTTTCCAAAATTTTTCTTTTTTTTTTTTTGGATGGCACCCGGGATTGAACCCAGGGCCTTGTGCTTCTGAGGCAGGCACTCTACCAACTGAGCTATATCCCCAGCCCCCCAAAACCTCTTTCATAATTCAATGTACTTATTCCTGCTACTGGCTTGCTAAAGCCGGCTCATGTTGACCCATCATAGTGTGCATCTCTTCCCAATTCCACCTTCAGTGACATCCCATTAAAAGGTTGACATTGTGGGAACAATTACATCATAGAAATTAACAGACACTACAAATTAAGATATGCTCCCCTCCCTGACAAGCTGTTAAATATTTTCTAACACACCACTTTCTACCACAGTTCTCTTTCATCTCTTTTGATTTTCCCAACCTCTCCACTTCATTAGCTCCACATCATTCAAGAAAGAGAATGCTAGGGCTAGGTAGCAGAGTTTGCAGTTGCAGGTTCAGGTTTACTTTTAATAATCATGTGACCCTGGTCAAGTTATTAACTCTTTCTAAGGTTCTGTTTCTCTTATTAATGAAAACATTACCACCTGCCAACAACATTGAAAAAGGTTCTGTGAGAGTCACAGAGTCACAGGATACAATTCTGTACACACACACACATAAACACACACACACAGAGACACACACACAATAAGCCTAGCATTGAGAGTATAGAAACAGCAATACAAGATTTTGAGAATTAAAATATTGGAAAGAACTTAATGATTAATGGTCCCAACCTCCTTAAGTCTACAAATAAAAAAACATGAAAAGAGGCTATAATTTTCATTTGGAACTACACATAATATTCAGGTTTTTGCAGTATTTTTCTTTCCTATCCATGTTGTTCTTTCCTTCACAGTATAACAACACTGTATAACAATTCTGTATCTCAGCTGTACATTAGAGTATGTTCAGGAGCTTAGAAAAACACTGATGCCTTTACCTTGTTCCCAAATCAGCTATTTTATTGGTCTTCTTGTGACCAAACCCCCAGGTGATCCTGTCACATATCCAAGGATGAGAACCACTGTTTTAGACGTTCTGTAGCTCAGCAACTTGCCAACTGAATAATATGTGAATATTATCACTATTTAAAAGTATGTATAAGTTAAATATTATTTTAAAATAGCTTTCTCTATCCCTTATGCAAATGCATAGTCCAAGACAGACTATATTCATGTATGTAGAACATACAGATGCCAAAGCAGAAATGAAAAGGAAGACCATCAGCCTGACACTTCAAATCTCCCTAAACCTCCTCAGGTATTAACTGATTTACTTCAATTGGTAATACTGTGATATGGGTAAAGCAGTTTCTATTTTATTACCTAGAAAACTACGATGAGGAAAAATTAAGAACCTGTAGTCAAGACAACAGTTTAGAAGCCAATCTGGGACTGGAGCCCAGGCTCATGGGCCTCCTGCTCTGTGTGGCCTGTAATTGTGTGTACATGCAACTGCACACAACTTAGAAAGTCAATTTATAGAATTTATGGTGTTGAGTTGCAAATTCTTTCTGTCAGACTGTGAATTATAAATCCAGAGCTGCAATGTTTTTTGGTTTTCTATGTGTGTGGCATTACTGTGAGAACTGGAGAATAAAATTCTATGGGAAATATTTCCAAATAGTAATACTTTAACTATCTTAATTGATTATTGTATTTTAATTTAAAAATCTATATTTTATTAGCATGTATTAACTGTACATATTAATGGAGTTTCATATGATGTTTCAATGCATTCATGTAGAAAGCACACATCAAGTAGAGCCTCCTTTTTCCCCCCATCCCACCCCAGCTTCTCAACTTCTAGCAATAACTTTCTGTATTCAGATCATTGTGTTGTTGTTCTTTTTTTAACTTCCACGTGTTAGAGAGAGCATGCAGTACTTGTTTTTCTGTGACTGGCTTGTTTCACTTAACCCAGTATCGTCCATTTCCATCCACTTTCATTTCTCTTTAGGACTTTCATTTCTCTTTAGGACTGAATAATATTCCATTGTGTATACTTACCACTTCTCTTTACCCATTTATCTGCTGATGGGCACCTAGGTTGATTCCTTATCTTAACTATTGTGGATAGTGCTGCAATAAACATGGGAATACAGGTTTCTTGTTGATATGCTGATTTCATTTCCTTTGAATTTATGTCCCAAGTGGGACAAATGTATCATTTGGTAGGTCGATTTTAGTTTTTTGAGGAATCTCCATAATATTCTCCATAATATTGTACTAAATGACATACCCACCAACATTGTATGACAGTTTTTTCCCTCCACATCCTCTCTAGCATTTGTTATTTTTATTGATAACAGTTATTCTAACCAAGGTGAGATGACATCTCACTGTAGTTTTGAAAAAAAATCTATAATTTAATAAAACAAATCTGTCCAAGTTTTTCTTCTTACACCACTTAGCATGTTGTAGTTTTCTTCAACAGCCTCAGATGAAACCCTCAGTTGGAACTCTGGTGTGCTCTTCAGTTTCTGACCCAAACACCTCATCTAAAGAAATTCCTGAAGTCATTATCTCTCAGCCACCTGCTTCATGTACACCATGTATTATTGAGCATTAAAATGATTTCTTTCAGAGTAGTTTACAACTTCCCTGTAGGAAAGTTTAATCATGATTTTTCTGTTCCTCACCTCTAAATATGGAAGTGATCAGTATCCAGGCCTTGACTCTTTTCTGTTCTCTTTCCACACCCTCCTCTGGATGACCTCACTCAGTTCCAGGCTGGATAACTTTCCCTGGCCTCTGTCCTGCACTCCAGATGTTTACATGCAAGCAGCTACTTGTTGACATCTCAACCTGGATGTCCAATGAACTTCTTAAAATTAGCATGGTCAAAAGGAAGTATCAATTTCCTGTCCCTGACCTTGTTCCTACTAGACCCATTCTCTCCAGAGTTCTACATACCATCAATGACCCTTCCATTGATCATTTTGCTATAACCAAAAAAAATCCTTGATTCTCCTTTCCTATGGCCCACATCCAGTCCAAAGCAATTCCATCAAAATGTATCCTGAGTCCACCACTTCTCATCACTTGCACCACCATCTTAGTTGACTATAATCTAACTCCTAACTACTGCCAAAACCTCCTAATTGCTTTATTTTCTTCCAGTTTACTTCTCTTCATTTATTCTCCACTGTCAGTTATCTTTTCAAAACACGAGTCATATCTTGTCACTCTTCTGCTTAAAATGCTCCAGTGAATTCCCAAATTTCTGAATATATTCTAAATCCTTATATTACAGTATAATGTCCCTACAGATCTGGCCTCTGCCTACCCCTTCCTCTGCTCTTTCCTTAGCTGTTTTCTGTCCTGCCAATCTTGTTTTTTAACAGCCTATTGATAGAATTTATATACCATAAAGTTCACCTGTTCAATATATACAAGTAAATTATTTTTGTTTCATTTATGCAGGTGGGCAACCATCTTTGTAATCTAATTTTAGAATGTTTTCAGCATTTTAAAAGGACCTTGTACCCACTAGCACTTTCCATATTCCTGCCCTCTAGCCTAGACATCTACTCATCTACTTTGTCTGCATAGATTTGTCCTAATCTGGACAATTAATATCAATGAGATCTTGCAATGTGTGTTTTTTGGTGACTTGTTTATTTCTTTCACTGAGCATAATGTACTAAGTGTAGCATGTATCAGTACCTCATTGCTTACCATTGCCAAACTATATTCCATTGTATAGATACACCATATTTTGCTTATTTATTTATCAGTTGATGGACATTCAGGTTGTTTCTGCTTTTTGCCCATTATAAATAATGCTGCTATGATCATTCATATACAGATTTGTATTTTTTATGCTTCTTGGGTAGATAAATATGAGTGAAATTTTCCGGTCATATGGAAATTGTGTTTATCATTTTGAGAAACAGCCGAACTGTTTTCTAAAGTAGCTACAACTTACACCCCCTGTTGCAATAAATGACGGTTCCAGTTTCTCCACGTGTCTACCAATACTTGAGACTGCCTGTCCTTTGCTTTATAGCCATCCTATGAAATAGTATCATATTGTATTTGATTTACATTTCCATGAGGACTAGAATTTCACACAGTGTAAAACATTTAGATTCCAGTTGTTTCAGTTCCCAAGAGGATTTTTAAACAAGTGTATTGTTTTCTTAAAAAAAAAAAAAAAAAAAAGGGTAATAAGAAAGTCGTCTTTGATGTTTGCAACCAAGCAGGACTCTCCTAGGTTTTATGTTTTTGTTTTTATTTTTGTTTTTACCACCTGTGACGTTTGATTGCAAGGACTCAATTCAATAAGACAAAGAGAATGTTTTGACTCATATAAACTGAAACTGCAGGGATGGGCTGGATTCAGAGAAGATAATGCAGGCTCACTGCAAGTCTGGACTTCTGATTCCATGGGTTGGTTCCTGCCTCAGAAAGACTTTTTCCTCATGTTAGAAAGATAGCTACAAGAGTTCCAGATCTCTCAGTTTAAAACTAGCAAGAATAGCAATATTTCTTTCCTGGAAATCTTAATAGGCCTCTCAGAACTCCTTTTTGATTGAGTTACTTGCCCATCCATGGCATCCAAAGCATACAGGCTGAGAATATGGGAGTGAGTGGTTGTTCAAACATATTAAGGTAGTGCTACCAGAAGAATCATGAATGGATCTTAGGTAGCAGAAACAAGTATACACTAATATATACTGCTGGGAAAGAGAACGGCCAGTAGGAAGTCAATTCATTATATCATCACCAGATATTTCTCTGTAATACTTCCCTAATCCTGAATTATACCTCCCAAAACACACACTCTCTTTTTCTCTGTTTCTCTCTCTCTATCTCTCTCTCTCTCTCTCTCTCTCTCTCTCTCTCTCTCTCTCTCGTCACACACACACACACACACACACACACACACATTTCCTTTATTCTTGCCTGTGAGGTTTTAGATCATTGTGGAACCAAGTCAGAGCACAGGCTTCCACATAGGTTATGACCTCACCAGGCCTTATTATGACACAACAATCCATTTTATCACAAAGGTCTCTGTAAAATAAGACCCAGTATTTTATTAAAGTAAGATTAACACAGACCAGAAGTACCAAGGGAAGTAATGGAAGCAGATGCTTAAGGAAGCAAATCCATCCATGATTGCTTACCCATTGTTTATGCTGTGGGCCAAAAACTTTCATTCTCTGTTGTCAGAAGAAAATTGAAATACTTATTCTCACTAAATAAGCTATTTATTAGACTCCTAATAAATGACCTTTTGCTTGACCTTTTGCTAGGTTGCTGCCTGTGCTCTTGGCTAATCCTCTTTGGTTTCAGATTGCTTCTTGACTGGGAGGTATTCTCTCCTCTTAACATTTTATGTCCTCTCTGGGCCTTGGCAGACAGGTGGAGCTCCTTATATGTGAGATGAATACTCTCCCTGACATGCTTTATGAGACCCAGTAGTCACAGCACAACCTATCAGCCATACCTTAGCATGCCCCAGAGTAGTCTAGCTTCAGATAAGAATTTATGTTTGTTTGTCACATTTATAAAACCACGGTGTCACCTTTATTATTTCTATTATTAAAAAATATATTGAGACAGTTCTTCAAATACTTGGCACACATGAAATTTGTTTTCCTCAGATTTTTAGTGCCTTCCAGATTTATAATAATATAAAATAGATATAGTCACTACCTCAAAAAAAATGACTGGAAACAACTCTCAGCAATTTTCTTTGTAAATGAAGTCTGTTGCATTTGTTTCCTTTCCAGTTTTAGAGTGGCCTTGGGAAAGCCAAGAGTACATATACCTTCCCATGTTGTGCAAGATGAGATTTTCACATTAGAAATTTAAAATGATTTAATTAGAAATACCTATTTAGGCAGACACAAAATAAAAAATGTTTTAATCATATTGGTTGTTTTCTTATTTTCTAATTAATAAATAAGAAGAAAGGTAAATTAATATATTGAATAAAGCTAAAATATGTCAGTCAAATCAAGCTATTATTGTTCATAAGTATAGACTGTGAGCCATATAAACATAAACTATTATAAACTGTAGTTGTTATCATTCTATGATTACTTGCTTTAACAAATATAATTCAAGTTAGATTGTTAGTTATAATTTAATATACCTTTTTCTTCTTTTCTTGATTTTTTTTAAGTTGTAGATGGATACAATGTCTCTATTTTATTTTTTTTACTTTTATGTGGTGCTGAAGATCAAACCCAGGGCCTCACACGTGCCAGGCAAGCGCTCTACCACTAAGCCACAACTCCAGCCCCAGTTGTAATTTAATATATCTTTAAAAATAAAAAGATGAGCCAGGTATGGTGTACACGTCTAATCCCATTGATTTGGGAGGCTGAGGCAGGATTATTGCAAGTTCAAGGCCAGCCTGGGCAACTTAAGGAGATCCTGTTTCAAAAAAAAAATTTTTTTTAAATGTACTCAGGATGTAGCTCAGTAGTAGAGCACTCCTGGGTTCAGTCCTCAGTACTGCGGAAAAAAAAAAATATGGAAGAGTACTTTTAGTAATTGCTTTTACCCATACTTTTTGAAACTTCATTAACGACTATGACTCTACCATAAAAATCACATCAGTAAATAGCTTTTTGTTCTTGTGTTGCAAGTGAACTACATAATAAACATTACATTTACTATTACGAAATATGACAATGAATGATGGTCACATTAAACAGACAAACCAAATGGATCCAGTTTTGTGACTCACAATATATGCTAATTAAGTCAGCACTAGGATTAAAGTTTACCTTGAACTGCCTAAGAGGTAGGGATTAAAAGGTACCTTGAAAATAAAAACAGAATATTTTAGGCATTTGCATTAAACTAATTACTAGGCTAAGCAAGAATGTTGGGAGGAAACATTAAGCTTCTTAAGAAAGCAAATATTCCCAATCATCTTTAAGAATGTTTCTAGCATATGTTTATGTAAATACAAAATATATGCTAATGTACTTCTTTTTACTTTTTACTTTTTTCTTAACTCCTATTAATTTTTTGCCTGAAAATCTCTGGTAACACTAGATTCACCTCATTCCAGTACTACTTCTGTACTTAAAATGTTTAAAAGTTTCTTTTTCTTTATGTAACCAAAATGTGCTGCCTCTTGGTCCCAAAGCTTTCAATCACCTGGGGTCACCCTGTCCCACTTTATATGCAGAGCCAGCATTTTTACCACAGTCCACACATGTCCCCCGCTCAGGATCACCAGGAATTCTGAGGTGGTTTTGTTTCTCTCGGTCGTCCCTGGAGCTGATTGCCCTTCTGCTGAATTCTTGATCTACTCTGTATTGACTTTAATGTTGATTAGACCCTTTTACCATAGCCTGACCCCAGGGCAATCGTATTCCTAAGGCATCATTCCCCTTGGTACTATAAAACACAAGGATCTCCGTTTAACAGACTTGTACTGATGATTTGGGGTTGCGGGGTGGGGGTGTTGTAATATAACACAGAATGTTAGAATACTTGCCCTTGCAGTCCTGAATACTTATTGCCATTCCCTGTCACAATCAACATCTCCATATTCTTGACCTCTTTGACTTCTTCACAATGTCCACTTTCTTCTAAGACCCCTAATTCCTGCTCCAGAAGCTGCTGCCAGTTGCAGAACTCTATTCACCAAGCAGTTCATTCCTCCTGTTTCACCTTCACTCTAGCTATGGCCTGTTTCTCAAACTAAAAACCCCAATATTCCTGATTAATATAATGATCTATTAAGGAGAAGAACTACTAGAGTAGTAGTAGAGTAGCTTTCTAGTAGTCCTGCTAGAAAGCAAAAGCACCTTATCCTCACTCTGTAGGTGAGAGCTTTCTTCCAATTATTCCTTCCATCTTTCTAATTAATCCGAATACATGCACACTTATGATAGGTAGCTAAAGTAATGCATAACCTTTTAAATATGTATAAGACCTTAATATTTCTATTTGTTGATGGACCTTTATTTACTTATTTACATGTGGTGCTGAGAATCAAACCCAGGGTCTCACACATGCTAGACAAGCCCTCTAACACTAAGCCACAACCCCAGCCCATATAAGGTTTTTGAATTTTAAAGCCTATTAATCAAAATTTAATTAAAATAATAAATAAGTGCATACAAATGTCTGCTTACCAAGGTAATTTCTAGCTAGTTGTCATCATAACTTCTATATAAAACCCGACATTTTGTCAGTTTATACAGGTCAATATAGGTAATCCTAAGAACTTAATATAATGTGAATCTTTTCTACTAGGATAAAATGATTTGAAAATATTTGACTTTGATAACTATTTGATTTTCTTTTTTTAACCTTTTTTACATAGTTTTGTGTGAGAATAGAAAAGAATCCTGGCCTCGGATTTAGTATCAGTGGTGGAATTAGTGGACAAGGAAATCCATTCAAACCTTCTGACAAGGTAAGAAGTGAATTTTTTTTTATAAATAGAAATATACCCATTAAGTTGGGAAAACTTATATGATTTGTACAAAATATATTCTTCTGTTCCTATGACGAATGAAACTGCTATATAGATCAGAGGGTAAATTGCTTTCCATGTATAAGGAAAAGAAGTTCATATTAAGAAAGGAAAATTAAATTTCTCATTGGCAATTTTAATATAAGAATATTGGCCTCTACTGTAATAATGAAGGTTAGAAAAAGATTTTAAGTGTTTTTACTGTGCTTTAATAAACTATCTTTGAAGTCAATTAGAAACTTTTTCAGTACATGGAAAAACAGAATCCATTTTAACACCTGACAAAAAGGATAAGAAAAAAATACATATTTAAGCTTTCTATTTGAAAGGAAAAGGGTTTGAGGGTTTTGGTGTTTGCTGGCTTTTTCTTCAAGTTGTGTTGTTTGTGGGAAAAAACTGCTATGTAGGTAATTCCTAACAAGTTGTTTCCAAATGTTGGCTTGTAAATCACTTTATTATTTAGGAAAATGCTTTCTCACAGTAACAGGATGATTACATAATGATTCAAAGTCAGGGCAAGCTGACTGACATCTCTTCAGCTCTTCAGGCTTGTAAAGAATTTCACCAGTGGGCTGGGGATGTGGCCAAGTTGGTAGAGCACTTGCCTTGTAAGGATAAGACCCTGGGTTCAATAGCTAGCACTGCAAAAAAATAACAATAATAATCATTTCATTAGTAAAACTGAAAAACTACAGAAAACAACTTTTTTTAAAAAATATATTTTTAGTTGTTGATGAACCTTTATTTTATTCATTGATTTATATGCTGTGCTAAAAATCAAACCCAGTGCTTCATACATGCTCACAAGTGCTCTACCACTTAGCCACAACCCCAGCCCAGAAAACAGCATTTTAAATGAGAAAACCAGAGTTTGCATTCACAGAAGATCTGAGTACTCCTCTCATGCTTATCCCTGCTTGTCACCCATGGGAGAACGGCACATCTCCCACCCAACTCTAGCCTCAACCCTTGCCCTGACATCCAACATGCTCCCCATGCCCACTGTGGCCTACCTAATCCCATCGCCAACCCTCTGACTCCTAAATGAAAAGTGTTTACTCTGAGCTATATAATCTGCCCTGCTGCCATCAGTGTTCAATATGCTGAGCTTTGAATCGATTAGCAATTATAATTTTATGATAATTGAGATGATCTACTTTTGGTCCCATCAAATTTAACCACATTAAGTGACATCATAAAACTGTAAGATGATAAAGAAAGATCAAAAGTACATTTGAACAAAACCCCACAGGCTCTTAACTTACCTGTGGTTACCTGGTCCAGACTCTTTCAAGTCACTATTACTATAAAAGTAACTCACAGATCAATTTCTGACCATGAAACCTGATTCTAAAAACAAAGAAAACCACTAAGATGCCTCCATTCCAGAGATATCTGAAGCCTAAAACAGAGCCTTTTATCCATATTTTCCTAAACATCTTCCTAGTCATCTTATCTCTTATACTCTTTCCTGTCCTTCTTCCTTCCCTGTCTGGAAAGGAAGGACAAAGGGAGGATTGGATTCCACCATTATATGCATTAGGAAGGAAGGAACTAGAGAAGATTTTCCAGTGACCTTTGGAGATGGACACTCCTTTGGCAAACCAATTGGAGCAGCAACTCACATATAAGGACGTGTGTGAGGCAGCCCTATGTAATTAAGAGAAATCTACTGTACATTTATTTCCATTTTGAACTGATGTGGAGGATAACCATTGGTTTAGTGTAATTAAAATATCCAGTTGTTTAGTTGGACTATTTAATTGTAGTAAGTTATTAATAAATCTTAAGACAAAAGGCATAAAAGTTTGAAATTATCAGAAACATATGATGATACTCTTAAAAACCCCAAATCATTATCTTATTCGTCTTGATTCTCTTTTCATCTCTAGTTTTACATCCCTTCCATGAACTCTATCAATGAAAAGTCAACAAACTGATTATTCTTAAGATAGTTACAATTCAAAGGACATGTTTTTCTCTTCTTTCTTACTAGCAATAACTCTTTTCACTATATGTTTAGAACATATAGAATAATATTTTAAAGTTAAGGATGAACAGATTACTAAACAGTAAAATGTCAGAATACTGTTGCATTTCTGCTATTTTCAATAGTTGGGAATTAGATCTGAGATGTTCAAATCATTGCCTGTAATTCTTCCACTTTGATGAAAATAAACACTTGATAACTATTCATTTGATTTCTCATTTCTAACTTTTTCTTTTTTTTTTTTTTTTTTTTTTTTTTTTGGTGTTGGAGATTGAACCCAGGGGTGCTCTACCACTGAACTACATCCCCAGCCCTTTTTATTTTTTATTTTCTTTTTTATTTTGAGCCCTTTTTTGCTACATTTCGCGGGCTGGCCTAGAACTTGCAGTCCTTCTGCCTCAGTCTCCCTAGTCTCTGGGATTGCAGGCATGTGTCACTGGGCCTAGGTGTCATTGGTAACCTTTGAATAGTTCTAGTGAGATTGAACTATGTCTGTGATCTTACAATTTACTTTTCTGGTTAAATATAACAGACATCTTGAATTGTATGTTGTATCCTTGAAAGATTTCCCTTCAAAAGCACTTTTATTTGGTTGACTGATTACACTCTAAAACACTTGCAATCTGAAAAGTAATCTCTGTTATTGCAAAATAGGGAGTCTAGAATTTCCAAAACTACACGAATCTCAATACTGCTCAACATGTTGGCCAAACATATGGTAGAGAGCTGGTTAACAATGTCCAGAAGTTCTAAAGACATTGGCTCTAAAAATGTACACAAGAATTTAGTTTATATATAAGGAAATAGATTAATCTCTTGGAAGTCCAGCTGCATTTCTTTAGCCCCAGTACCTCATTCTTATTGTCATTGCATAAAATTTAGAGTTAAACCCAACCTTCATCTACCCCAAAATACCAAACAGTAAAAAAATTAAATTAGTTCAAATTCTTCTCTCTCCAATGTTGAAAACAGACTTTTTTTCATGAGTTGTCCAGTTTACATCAGGAGGTGAGAAGAAACAAAATATACAGATGTCTAACTTCAATAGCTACTATCTGAGTCTGAAGTAGCAGCTGTATGAGAAGTCTAGGTACACAAAAGTTTAATCTGTAACATGGCACATACTCATCAATAAACAAAGAGTGGATTAGCAATTCTCAGATGCTCAAAAGTATTATTTTTTTACTGTTTATGAGTGTTTGAATGTTTTACCTCTCAAAATTTTAAGGATCTAAGAACATCTGAATATCTTAGAGGACTTCCTTTAATAAAGTAACCAATAAATTTCTTTCATTCTCCTCTTTGTTGCTAATGGGAACCACTGTTTCAGCCACCTACCAAAGATCAATGTGAAACAACATCCAGATGATCACATCCGCACAGGGAAAGCTTGAGCAAGGCTATGAAGAGACTAGGTCAGAAGTAAACTTTGGCTGGGTTAAGTGGCACCTGCCTATAATCACAGCGGGCTAAGGAGGCCGAGACAAGAGGATCACAAAATCAAAGCCTGCCTCGGCAACTTAGCGAGGTCCTAAGCAACTTAGCAAGACCCTGTCTCAAATAAAATATAAAAAGGGCTTAGAATATGGCTCAGTGGTTAAGCACCCCAGGGTTCAATCCCTGGTACAAAAACAAAACAAAACAAAACAAAACAAAAGAACAAAACAAACAAACAAACAAAAAACAGTGAGCTCTTTTGTTAATTGCAGCAGAAGTTCTGATCTAAATTCTGGGATAGTATGAGATTAATGCAAAACGAAAACAAAAACAAAACCACTTGAGACAGTCAAAAAATTAACTGAGGCTTCAGGAAGGATTCAGAATTAAACAACAGATGCCACAGTATTTTGTACCAGACTTCAAGGATAGAGAACAGCATCTGGTAGCAAACTTAACTCCCTTCCAAGACCAAAGGTAGTCCGAACCAAATATGGTCTCCTTGGGTTCAAGGAATACAATGCAATTAGCCCTGTCATTGACACAGTCAGAACAATGTTTAGTGGTTGAAAAAAATAATAATTCACTCGCCATGGAGTTCATCATTTTGGAGTCCATCTGCAATTATAAACTGCTTTCACGTACTGGGAAGAGAAAGCAGTAGAGCAGTGGTTGGAGATGGCCCTGTGTGATGCTTGCCTTCCTCTCTCCATGACATGGGTAGAAGTCACAGCCTGGTTTATTATGACATGGAAACTTGTTGACATGGTGGCCAGACATGACTGAGAGATGAAAGAATTTGATCCAACAAATCTGATAATAAAGCAATAAAAATAATAGCCTTTTATGACCTACAATGTGTTGGGCACTATATTAGGCTCCTTATATGCATAAACTTATGTAATCTCATAACAACTTCTGTTAGTTGAGTAGTAGTATCATTCCCTATCTTATTGAGTCCCAGAAGAGTTAATTAACTTGTCCAAGGTCACTTAGCTGCTCTATGGCAGACAAGATTTGAAACCAAACTGATCTGACTCCAAATCTTTTTCTCTTAATAAGCACTATAAAACATGCCTCTATCTGCAAATGCCACTTAGCAGAGGAGCCACATGACAAATTTATACCCTGTAGAGTTGAAACTAATATGATATTCTAATATTGAAAGTATTACAGAACCCTCTAATTAGTCATAGTCTACATATTTGCTTCAACAAGTCCTTGGAAGTCAGCATGTATTCTCTATTGAACCTAGATAATTAGGAGCATACTGTACAGAGTGGATTGCTAAGCAATTATATAACTTGTAGACTAAGGTATCATTGCAGTGGTGATTCTGCCAGTAGAGAAAGCTGCAATATTCTTTGTATTTAAACACTCATAAAATAATAATTCATGGCTATAAAATTCAAGGAATTTACCAGTATAATTTTCACATGATGTTGTTAGAAAGAAGAAACTAGATTAATAGTTGACTGCTACCATGCTTTTGGCAGTATTTCACAAAGCAACCCAGGACTCTATGAATGGAAGGACTTGTAATGATGCATCAAGGCTCATCGTTCAGGGACTAATATCCTTCCTTGCTCCATTTGAGGAAAGAAGGAGTAAGAGTCTTGATTTTAAAGTCATTAAAGAAGACTCATAGCCCCTTTCCCTATATACTATAAAGGTATTGCACTAAAAGCCCCATAAATACTTATCTAGACATATGATCACAGTGAATATTGTATTATGGATCCAGCCTGCCCTCAAAGTACTGGAAAGCAGGACATAAATATGCCAAAGCTTTGGAGCAAAAGAATCACTTATCGTAATCACAAATCAGCTTATCATAAACACCTAAGCTCAGCAGATGCCAGAGAGCTCACCCATATTTCTACCAGCTTGGGCAATCCGAATGTAGTCATAGAAGTGATAGGAAAAATAAATCCATGTTCTTTGCTTTAATTTGCCTATGGTACAAATTGAATCCATAGGAAGAATACTAGAAGCACAAAAAATGTAAAATTTAGACTCCAAATAAGTGGTCTAGAATTTCATAATTATTATAATTTAATTTCATCAAGTTTAAATTTTTGCCTCCAGATATCCACACAACTGCAACAGGATTTAAACTTCTTTCACTCCACCCTTAGGAAAAAATAGAACTTTCCCTTTGTGTGAATATGGGAATTGCATCAAATAGAAGTTTCTATATGATTAATATTAAGAAGGATAATCAGATGTGCAAAATGAAAGCATTTATTTGATCCCTTTACTCAGAGATCTCAAAATCCAGGGTACATATGGTAATGGCAAGTTCAGAAATGCTCAGGAGTAGTTTGCCAGTTTTGCTCAGCCTCATGACATTGAGTGATGCATAAACAAAGGGCCTCAAAAGCCCTTGACTCTAGAAAAAGGTACATGCTATATGTCTATCTGTCAGATGTTCTTCACAGATATGAAAAACAAGAATAGAAAGCACATTTATCCAGAACTCTTCATTGCATATGATTTTATTTACCAAATAGATATTTAACTATATAAAAAGCACATTTCCTTCATTTTACACAGCTGGTAGGCAAATGTGATTTGCCTTCTATATTTTTAAATTCATTTTATAACATAATAATTTATAAATTTGTCCATCCTTATTTCTGCTTCAAGTGATTATGCAATGCAATGTAGTTTTTAGAACCTATGAATTATGTGCAAATAACATTCAGGAATAAGAGCTAGATACATGTTGATAGACTATACTTTGGACTAAGTTTGGGAGGCAGTTGAAATAGATCTTATGTAATAAATAACCTGGATTTATAAAAGTCAATTCTAAGCACAAATGACGTTATAATACAACAGATTACTTCAGCTGCATCTTAGTCATATTGCAGCTTGAGGTTTAGAATGCCACTTGGTTACTTAAGGACATTATAAGTGAGATAGCAAGGCTTTTTAAACAAAAATATTGGAAGAAAGATCCTAAATCTATTCATAAATGTAGTCTTTTCAATTTCCTACTAGTAGAAATGTAGTCTATAATCTTCTATTAATAGGATTCCTTTAGGTGTAAGAATTATATACCTTTTTGAAGGGCATGGTAGGCCAGGTGCCATGGTACACACCTGTAATCCCAGGAGTTCAGGAGGCTGAGGCAGAAGGATCACAAGCTCAAAGTCAGCCTCAGAAACTTAATGAGGTCCTAAGCAACTTAACCACACTCTGTCTCAAAATGAAAAATAAAAATGGCATGGGATGTGGCTCAGTGGTTAATTGAGTTCAATCCCAGGTACCACAAAATAAAAATGTAAGGGCATAGTAAAGTACTTTAGCCAATTGGAAAATGTCAGTGTCTAGATATTATAATTTAAAGAAGACATAGATTTCAGCTTAAAAAATCAAATTATCAAATATCTTTCTACATAGGCATGGATCTTTAGGAAAATATCACCGAGGCATACATGTGAAAAATATGGTGATTAAAAAGTACCATTTTAAATAAAAACATTGATTGCGACTTCTAAATTCAACAATACATTTAGAAAATCATTACAATTGAGAATGTCATCACTGTGTGATATAGTCTAACAATCAGTAAAATCTTTTTTTTTTTCAATAAAATTAAAGCCCAAAGCATACAGCTAGCTATACTGTTGCTAGAAGTTATATATTATTTATGTTCTGTCTGGTGCTTCACTTTAGCTATTTAGCATGGAACATGATAAGCAAGGGAAAAAAATAGAGCAGGAAAGGATTTGGAGACTTTATTTTTAAATTTGTTTCTATTCATTGGAAAATGTCAAGCACTTTCAATCAAAATATGAAAGCACTTAACGTTAGTGCAAAAATAATGTGTAATTACTGAAAAGAATTGACAGGTCCACCAATGGAAATTAATTACTGAGAGTCAATTAGATTGTTGGGAAGTATGTATGAAATCTTTCACATTCCTTTTACAAAGTTTCTGCACTTTTCAGGTGGTATTTCAGGGACTTATGTCTGGTTTCTTGTTTGAAAGGTTATAACCAAGTAGAATTTCTGGAAATACTATGAAATCAAATTGCTAGAACTAAAAATAAGTAAATAAAAAGCAATACATGTCAGGTCTCTGCCTATAGCATCATTATTTAACAGGTTTTTTTTTTCCAAATAACATTTAGGACATATATATAAAATACCAATATCATATAATTTTCTGCAAATCTTCCCCCAAAGTTGCTCTAGGCTGGAGGTGGAGGGCATTTTATCTCCAGACCCTGGCTTCCAAATAATCACTAACAAGCAAAATAAATAATCTACATATCACTATCAGACAAGAAGATATTATAGAACTTTAATCTTTATAGTTTGTATTTACCTTGTCAGTTTTCCTAGATGATGAGCCTGAGATGGGAATTTTGTGCAAGTTTTTTTACTGAAGAATCATTTTCAGATGAAATCTATAAGAGCAGGGTTAGAGAGTGAGCAAATACATATATTAGTGGAAGCCTGATCCCACAGGGTATGTATCAATGGCACCCACCCTAAGAGGAGAAATAGCCCTTACTACCTGATTCAGCCAATCCTTGACTGTAGGCCATCCCCAGAGAGGAGGCTGTAACTTTCCAAGCATTTTCTGGAAAAGGAGGCTGACAGATGAGGGGATTTTCAAGGAAAGCATCCAATTGTGAGCAGCACCTGCAGCTTGGGGACACCAGTCTGATAAAGGGAATCTGGCAGATCACCAAGAGTGTCCATTACTGCATTATGAAAATGAGTTTCTTTCCTGTTTCAAACTGAAATTGCTTTAGTACTAGAAATTCTGATGTACTCCCATCCATAAGAATTACCCTTCCAAAGCCCCAGTGCTTTTAACGATGGCATAGGAGGAATTTCTAGCAGCTGAAACTTGAATATGGATTCTGAAATTGACTATGTCAGATTTTTTGCAGTGAGACTCATTTAAATATGCTTTAGAGCCCTATGATTTTTCTAATTAAATGTTTTTCTTTAAAAAAATTGCATTCTACAAATAGAGCTCTAGTTCATCTAAGAATAAGTAATTATAATTGTGTCAAATTTGTATTTCTTCAGAGCTAAAGAAAGTGATTTGTAAAACTAGGTATTGATCAGAAGGATCAGGGAAATTTGGAGTGAATGCCATAAGATGTAAAAATAACAGAGTCAGACAACAAGAGACAGATGTTAAGGACAAGGGAACCTATAACAAATAAAAAAGAAACCCAGGTAACTGCATACCACTTTCATTGTGCCATATTTCCTCTTTAGGTATATGAAGAAATTATGAGAATTCAGTGAGTTTACTCCTATATCCTATAAATTCAAATTTAAACTGAGAATAGATATCCAGGAAAGGCTGACACCAAGTTAGTCTGAAGTCCCAGAAATATTCTGGAAAGTTAGATTAATAGGTCATAATTAAGAGGAGTTATTTTTAAATTTTATGTACATATGTAATTTTATATTTATATATAATTTTATACTTATATATGTAACAAAGATAAATTCAAAATGAGTTTAAGCAATAATAATGGTTTAGGATTACTCTGAAAGGTATCAAATTATATATGTGCATATATCTAGTTGCCTATTATATTTACAATGTAATTAATATAGTTATACATAGTCTTAGTAACTAGTTTTATTTTCTTAAGCATAATAGACTACAAACTGCTTCCTGTATTTGAAACCTTGTTGATTATCCTCATCATCTTGCACAAACCACATTCCCATAACAAGGGACCGTATTTTAACCCCCAGAGACATTCATTAGTAGGAAGTAAGCAGCTTTTTTTCGTATTGAACTAAACATCAAAGTGATTACGGAAAATTCATATCCTACTTTCTGTTTATTTGCCTCTTTATTTACTGGAGTCTCTGTTTATGTGTGGGGGATAGCATATGTTCCCTACTTCAAGAATGTTTCCACCTTGACTTAGAATGACTAATTTAGAGGAGCACCTAGACTTGGGAAATTTTGCTTGCTCCTTTACTGCAAGAACGACCATGATATATTGGTTTTGTATGAATTGCACACACCAGCTGGGGTGGTTTCAGTTCCCTGAAGGTGTCTATCTCTGAGCAATAAAGTCAGGGTAATCAAAGAACAAAGAGTGAATCAAGAACCAGTTTTACTTAAGATCCTTCTGCTGGTCCTGCTGAGTGTGAGCTGCTTCCCCGTCCTTTATTATCATAGGCAGCCTCAATGCTTTTACTCTGCAGGACATAATTATCCTCCATAAATACATTCTTAGTCCCAAATGCATACACTACAATAGCCTTTTTTATTTAACCTCAAAAATTTATACAAGTAATAAGTGAAAAGATTGTTACTATAACATTTCAAATAATATAGAAATATAAAAGACTAAAAGTGGAAAAAGAGCTTACTTTTTCACCCCACTCCACACTGCCAACATGTAGCCACTTTCAATCAACATGTCAGAAATTCACAGCTACACTGTCTTCTGGGCATTTGCTCCAGAGGTTTTGGCCTTCTGATTTCATTGCCACCTCTAAGAAATACCTCTAGCACAGTCTGACTATACAAAAAGGAGTTATTAAGAAAAACAATATTAAACCTTTAAGAATCATCATTTGATTGAATATAGCTTACAAGAAGACACTCTCTCACTTCAAAATCCTTATTTGAGCCTAAGTGACAAAAAAAAGTTTGACTGAATTCACCAATTTGCAATTCATGATTCTGAAATACGAAGATAGTGTCAAAAAATTACACAATTGAAGGGACTTTGAGGGAGCCTGCAGTGATGATAATCAGAAACCTAAATACCAATACTATTTTAGGAATGCTAGGAAGGAGAATACAGAGCCACCTAGAGTTACCTACTCCTGTTTTTAATAGTTTCTACTATTTTATGCCATTTGCAAAGCTGAGAAGGGAAGTCATTAGGGGCTCTGGGAGAATTGGTAAACTGTATGAAGCTCAACAACCCAAATATCCACCACCAGTTGGGGTTTTATATTTAAAAACAGGCTTTAAAGGATTCATAAAATAAAATAACTGGAAAGTTTTTTATTTTTCAAGGCCAGAAATCTGGAATGATGGTAGGTGGGAGAATATGATTATTGACTTTTAGAAGAAAATATGACAAGTACAAGAAAATTATTTTTAAGCTCATAATTTTCACCAAGAAATAAGGAGAATGCAAATGTTCTGCTTATAGATATCCAGAGATGTCCAATTGCTAGATAATCATAAGAATACTGGAGCAATTAACAAAATTTAAAATATAATTATATAAAACCAAAACCAAACACAATTTTAGTTCTTATATTCCAGTTTCCCAGAAGAGAACTGTTCATAATGACCAGCATCAAACTATAAAAAAATATTGTAATGATCAATCTATCATTTCTAAAAGGAATCTCAGAGAAAAGGGAATAAGTTGCTTATATTTTAGATACTTTGAACAAGTTATAAAAACTACATTATAAAAATATTTGAATATGTAAAATACTAAAACTTTTAGAATGACCTCAAAACTCAAACAATGTATATTTCTTCTGCTAAAATATTATATTCCATTATATTCCCACTAAAATATTGATAATCTCATAGTCAATTTCTCTAGATGACTTCAGACATTTGAAGAATTTTAATTTGTATCTGCCTTAAATTTCCTAGGTTTCTATAGCAATTCTCCTTTCTGTCCATCTCATGGGTTTTCCATTTTATCGTCTTATGAGTTAAAGCTCGGTCATACCTTGAAGCACCATGTTCATCTGTCAGTGACCCTCTTTCCTTCTCTTTTCCTCCTCTCTCTCCTTTCCTGACTTCCCCCAATGACCATAGGATAAATCTCAACTCTTGTTGCAAAGAAATTTCTCAAATGATAAGGTAGCAAATTGTTCAAAGCCTAAATGTACACATAGCAATTAACCTTAAAATATTTCATTATCATACTTCTAATTCATGGGGAAAAACAATAGTGCTAATACCTTGTCCTTGATGTGTTATCTTCTAATGATTATAGAGACTAAGTAAATGCAGTCTATTATGTAAGTTTAATGTTGCTTCTCCAAGTTACAATAGAGTTACATATTAATGTTGCCCATTTAAGGAAAGAAAATTAGTATTTGCCACTATGGGAGAAAAACAGTTGACCCTTAAAGGCTGTTGAATCTACAGTTCTGCCATATTGCTATTTTCACAAGTTAGTTTTTCCTCTAGAAAACCTCTTTGAACTTTCATAATTACATGACATCATGAAATTCTATATTCTAAAATATTTCACTTAATGTGTTCTGAATTATAATTGTAATAGTGTATAATCTTACTTGAGGTATGGCCTTCGTAGAAACCAATTTCTTAGCATCAGCCAGAGCTAAGATTTTTTTTCCAGAATTTTAAAGAAAAGCATATTTCACAAATTGATGTTGCAGGTCCCTTAAGACAAGTTCTATTTTGGAGTCTACTCTTACAATAGCTTGAGACTGTCATAGTCATTCACCTTCATCATTAAAAAGCCACATAAAGTTCTTTTCTCCTCTAAAGTTAGGATGTTAAGTACTGGTCTTGTAGACTAACTTTCTGAGTTCTTGGTTTATGTCTGGAGGTGTAGAAGCTAGGTAACTAGTAAGACAAGGTCAGATCTTAACACTGTGAGAAATCTCCTCAATTCATCCTTTCTCAAATGTTCTTGTGAAAAGCAAAACTTTCTATATGTCCATGATAGGTATTTTTGAAAGAGTCATTTCTGATTTACATCAAGACTGGTTTTATAAGTGGGGCAGAAATATGAGATGGCAGAGGTCATGCCTATGTGGAGCATCAAGGTCTGTGTCTCAGACACATGCAGATGTTGATGTCTGGGGAAAGCAGAGGTACCTTCTTTTGAGAGAGCTTTAAAGCACCTACCATGTTGCTCTGTTATGAGACAGACTCCGGAGGTGGTACTGAGGGAAATCACTGGGCTTAAGCCATTAAGGAACCTGAAAGTTATTCATGAGAGGAGAGAAAAACACACTCTGATTAGCCATAAACTACTAACGAGGGTACATACTAGCACCCATTACTTTAAGGAACTTATGTGTCTGTGTTGGAGCTAACAGTTATTAAGACCTGTTAGAAAATCCTGCAGATAGGACCCCGGTACACTGCTGAGTGAACAATAACTGGAGCCATTATCACTGTGAGCCACCATAAGAAAAACCACAAATGAGGTGGGAGTGACTTTCTAGCCCTCTTTCTGTCTCCTTCCAAAATAAGAGATGTTTATCCCCTTACCTACTGGGAACTCAAGGGAAATATGACAAATGACAAATATTGGCCTTTCAATATGTTCCAGAAGTGTAATTTTCTGGTACAGTTGAAGACTCAGTTGTATGAAAGACCTGGAATTATAGTTTGACTTTTGCACTTTTAATAATTATAGTAACATTTGGACCTTATACTGAATACTATATACTGTTCTAAATATCCTACATATATTCACTCAATGCAACTATTATGTGCCATTTATAGATGTAGATAGACCTTTATTTTATTCATTTTATTTATATGTGGTGCTGAGAATGGAACCCAGTGCCTCACGCATACTAGGCAAGTGCTCTACCACCGAGCCGCAACCCCAGCCCTTATTATGTACCATTATTTTATCCATTTTACTAATGAAAAGTTATGTATACAAAAGTTAACTTGCTCAAGCTCATCTATTTGTAAATGGTAAACACAGTCAGCTCTAGAGTTATTATCTTAACCACTAATCACTTGCACAATATAGGAGACAGAAAAAAAATGAAGCTGTGAGTATGTTACATGACATAGGAAGGGCAACCTTGGATATGTAATGAAGGTAAGATCCCTGACATGAGGAGACTATCCTGGATTATCCAGATGGGATCAGTATAATCACATGGGTCTTTAAAATGGAGAATCCTTCCAAGATGCAGTCAGAGAGAGATGTGAGAACAAAAAATGGTCAGAGAGATACACAATTGCTGAGTTAGAATATAGAAGAGGGGAACCATGAGCCAAGGAAGGTGAACATTCCTAGAAGATAGGAAAAGCTGGGAAATGGATTTTCCCCAAGAGATTTCAAAAAAGAACAGAGCCTTGCCAGCCTCTTTGTTTTGACCCAGTGAGAACTGTGTTGGAAATCTAGCCAACAGAACTCTAAGATAATAAATTTTTGATGTTTTAAGTCACTAAGTTTGTGGTAATTCCAGCAGCAGTAGAAAACTCATACTTATTGCCTCATTGAAAAAATATACTTACTGAGGTTTTTCCCTGCCTTGGGCAAGATGATTTTACTGTAACTTTAGATAATAGATTATTTCAGTAGTTTTGAATATATGGCTTGATCGTTTCTCTTACATTTAGCACTCTACCAAAGGTTGTAAGAAGGTGAACATATTTTAGATGTTGTCAACAGTTATAAAGTTGATACGATGCAACTCTTTGATACATCATGCATCTTTGATACATGTAAGATGTTTCCTATTGCTTAAAAATGCTAGGAGACTGATTTTCACCAAACAGTAGGAAGTTACTGTTCTAATTTTCAGAATACAGAGTCTGATGAGTCCCCACAAAATTCTGTCATTAATGCCAAAGTTTTCTTTGAAGTCTCAGAATACAATGAGTTGTTGAAAAGGCAACACATGACCACAATGAACTTTTTCAAAGCAATGTCAAAGTTTTTCATATTCCTCATCAATATTCATCAGAGCAAAGATTGAAAAAAGGACTCGGATTAATTGGTCTCTTTCATTTATATACCTGAACAACAATGAAGCATTAGGGCACCGGCCTTTGATGCAATTTTTTGGGAAACATTCCACCTCCACAATAAGGAATGCCACAGACCATTATCAAACATAGCACTCAGTGCTGTTTCCTCTAACACAGCAATAGGATATATATAGAAAAAGCTATACCAATGGGCAGAAGCAGTTTCTTAGTTGATGAAATTTATTGATCGAAAAGAAATAATAAAGCTTTAGAAAAAAGCAGTGCATGCTTTGGAAGACTCAAGCTACAATAAAAGTAAACTTCAAGGCCAGTCATCAGAACAGAATATCACAAAACCATGTGATGGGTGAAATTAAGCCTTCCGCAGACACCACATTCGTAACCTCTGAACATTCAGCTTATAGAGTGCTCCTGGTTGCTCTCAGCATTGCAAATGTGATGGCCATTATTCAGCTCCTATGGTCTGGATTCATACAAACCTTATTAAACTGTTCCTGTACACTGAGCTGAAAAAAAGCCATCAGAATTAATCTAGTAGCAGAGACTTTGATGGCAAGGATCAAATAAGGTCAAAACAACACCCCCAGTAACAGGAGGTGGGTTGGCTTATTTTTGGCAATAGTATCATTCTACTAATCGTACAGAGACCCCAATGGTAAAAAAGAGAATCTCTGAGGAACTGATTGTGTATACAGTCTCCTGATTAATACAGTACGGCAGCTGTGTGCCCACTGTGGCAAGGACAGTGGGGTTTTATTTGTTGTCACAACCAGTGCCATTTAGTGGTGGCTTAATCATTGTTCTTTATTCACTATCCTTTTCAAACAACTGACTTTCTCATTTCTTCTGAATTTTACAACTAAATTGGTCAAAGATTATTTAAACATCACTCTTAATAATACCACCAATAACCTAAAATTTTAACTGTTTTTATGATGTCCTTAACACTGTGAGTAATGCACAATCATTGTAGAAACATAAGAAAACACAGATTGAAAAGAAAATTGATGTCCTATTACCAGTATAACCACTGTTAATGCTTAGGAGTTGTCTTTTCAGATATTTTCCTATACAAATATACATGTAAACAGATTTCAGCAAATACAGTGACATACCACACCGCCTTTTATAACCCACTTGTTCACTAAGCACTCACCTGTTTCTCTATCAGCCATGTGAACTTCACTTTCAACAACCACATATCATCCCTATTGTATGGATTTAACATAATTGCTTTAATGAATGCCCTATTAGACATTTAGCTATAGTTTGTAATTTTTTTTATTACAAATGATACTATAGTGAACATGTTAGTTCATGTATGTTGCATATTTTTTCAATTATTTCCTTAAGATGAGTTCTAGCAATCTAATTACTTGATTAAAATTTATGAAGTTTTTTAGAGATTTTGATGTCTGTAATTTCCTCCTTAAGAAGAAAAATAATAAAATTAAAAAGATAAAAATCACTCAAAGTCTTCAGGCTAATTAGTTTCATAAAGATCTGAAATGCTGTATTAAAACATGAGTAATAGTGGCTTAATTTGGGTTTGTTAAACCATTTACACACACATGAATGCATACATAACATACACACACACACACACACACACACACACAAAGTATTGGGTTTCAGTGAGGTCATTAAGATCATAGACCATTAGGGCACCTATTTTTTGTAATTACCATGTAAATTGAGTGTACTTTTTTGTGTTTTTTTAAAACAGTTAAGTAGAGATAATTAGCATACAATAAACAGCACATATTTTTTTAAAAGTTTATAGACCAGCAAATGACATGATTTTCTAAATAAAAGGTAAGGATGTCAAAATTTTTTATCTTCTATTTTCATTAATAATTCTTAGGAATTTTTAAAAATTAATAACAGCTGAATTGAGATCTGATTCACACAACATAAAATTCACCCTTTTAAAGTATGTAATAAAGTAGGGTTTGTATATCAAAGACTTGTACAACCAACACCACTAATATTTTATGACCATCAAAACACCATCAGAATATTTTTATGACCTTCAAAAAGAAACTCTGGGTTGGGTGTAACTCAGTTGTAGATCACTTGCCTCACATGCATGTGGACCTGGGTAGGATCCCCAACATTGCAAAGGAAAAAAGAAAACTCTGCATTAACAGTTGCTTCCCACTAACTGTTCCCCAGCTCCTGGCAAACACTAATCTACTGTTTCTATGCATTGCCTATTCTTTCTGTTGTTGTTGTTCTTTTTAGATATACATGACAATAGAGTGCATTTTGACATACTTATACATACATAGAGTATAATGTTCCAGTTAGGATTCCATTCTTGGTTGTCGTTGTACGTGATATGGAGTTTCAATGGTGATGTATTCATATATGAACATAGGAAAGTTATGTCCAATTCACCTAGTGTCTTTCATTTGCCTATTCTTGACATTATATTTAGCATAATTATTTTGCATAGATCAGTACTTCATTCCATTTTATCACCAAACAATATTCCACTGTATGAATCAACCACTTTATTTATCTATTCATCAGTTTGTTCTTCAGATGTTAATTAAAATCTTGTCATCATCATACTTAAAATCCTTCAGTAACTCCTCAAATTGATAAAAAGAGCTATGTAAGGTTCATTTTGATCTGGTCCTTGCTTACCTTTGGGCCTGATTTTCTGCCATACTCCCAAACCCATCCAACCCCACCCTTCCATCACCAGTCCAGGCATCACTACTTCTGTTTCGCAAATGAAGGCACTCTCCCTTGTGTGTGTGTGGTATGGCCTGTATCTGCCTTATCCTTCCCCTCCTCATCTGTGTGGCTGCCTTCTACTTCTCCTTTATGATTCAGCTCTCAGATACCTCCTTTTCTGGGAAACCCCTACATACCAGGTGTAAGCTGGATACAACAATTTTTATAATCCTTTATATCTCTATCTTAACACTTGCCACACTATTTTCTAATTGTTAGTTTTCTTGACTTCTCTTCCATTAGATTATAAGCTCATTGAAGTTGAAACTATATTCTATATATCTCTGTATCACTAGCAATCAAAGCTTAGCATGTGGTAAGCATTCAATAAATGTTTACTTTATGTCCATGATAAATAAAATTAACTTTTTATAAACTGACCAGCTTAAGGATTTTATGACTATGTAGACACAAAATTAATTTAAAGTGCATGTTGGATTTTTCATCTTTAATTTGTTTATATGCATTCTATATTAAAATCCTCAGTAAAATACATAGAAATTATCTCATTAAAATAATCCAATATGCCGGGCGCGGTGCTGCACACCTGTAATCCCAGCACTTGGGAGGCTGAGGCAGGAGGATCACCAGTTCAAAGCCAGCCTCAGCAACTTAGCGAGGCCCTAAGCAACTCAGTGAGACCCTGTCTCTAAATAAAATACAAAATAGGGCTGGGGATGTGGCTCAGTGGTGGAGTCCCCCTGGATTCGATTCCCACTACCCAAAAAAAAAAAAATCCAATATGTATCTACAATTCTAGTAAGGCATTTAAAGTACATATGAATTTAAAACCTACCAAGTAGGTAACATTTTAAAAATAGAATGACTTAAAACAAATTCAAAATTTATGTAAAAAAATGGTTCAATATCTTATTTCAAATGATTTAAGAAAGAATTGTTTATGAATATATCATGTATAAATTTATAAATCACAATTGTACTTTGAAAACATGATGAGTTGTATATTTTTTGTTTTTGTTTTTGCAAGTAAACGTGTCACTTTTCTTAAAGAGTATTACCTTATTTAAAATAATATAATAATCTTTAAAGTTCGTATGTATAAACTGTTTTTTAAATCTGTTTTATCTGTTCATCTATATGAATGAAAATGTGTTTAAGTGGGCCTAGTTGGTAATGAAATCCTAACCTCTGTTACTTCTGACTTATAGGGTATCTTTGTTACTAGGGTTCAGCCTGATGGGCCAGCCTCCAACCTTCTGCAGCCTGGTGATAAGATTCTTCAGGTAAGGCAGATAAAAGCAATGCATGCAAACTGCTGACACTGAAACAAACATGTAACCATGTTATTAAGTTAAGTGACTTGAATTAAATGATTGAAAATAAATCCTCACGTTTTTTATTTTCCCTTATTGTTTTGAAGTTGAGAGACAAGGCAAAAACAATTTGATCTAATAGAATCCTGTGTCCCTAGCATCTAACATATTACCTGGCACATACTAGTATTTTGCCTATTTTAGTTGAGTTGAATGGAATTACACAGTAATATAAGAAGAATTCTTACAGTGTGCATTCTAGTGCACACGTGTGAACTTGTGCATAGTTATTAAGTAAAAGCAACAGTGATTAAATGTCCATATAGGGTCTCCATGTGACTTTAGACAAGGGGAAAGGGCAGGTCCATATTTCATTTCTCAACAGTATGCTTATTACGAGTTGAATGAGTTGAATGCTGTGAAACACATGTGTCTGTCTCTTCCCTTGCACAGGTGAACATGAGCCTAGCTAGAGATAAGGTGACTTCTTAAAATATACTGACAGTGGGAAAAGACTTTCTCTAACTTAAATCGCTGCATATCAGAAAAGGGTCACTCCAGTGTTCAGTTAATCAAATGCTCAGCATAATGCTATCCATTTTGCTTTTGTTGTCCTCCTCTCTGAATTCACTTCCCATGCAAGAGGTGCTAAATCATTTCCTACCTTAAAGGGAAAGGCTGTTAAGTATTTAAGATTCAGGATTTTGATCTCCCAAATTTCCCACTATGTAAAAGATGCAATGACCTGAAATTGCTATTTGGCCATTTTTAAAAATCTGAAATGGCTCAACGTAATATATTGAAGGTTTAGATGCACTGAGAAGACAGGCCATGTAGGAAAGGAACTTTTCATCAGCTCAGCTACAGAACACAGAATAATGCAAGACCCTCTCAACACAATTCTAAGGAGATCTTCTTTTTCCTGTTAACTGAACTATCAGAAAGTCCTAGATAGCCAGGCATCGTGGCGCAAGCCTGTAATCCCAGAGGCTGGGGAGGCTGAGGCAGGAGGATGGAGGGTTCAAAGTCAGTCTCAGCAAGGGCAAGGCACTAAGCAACTCAGTGAGACCCTGTCTCTAAATAAAATACAAAATAGGGCTGGGAATGTGGCTCAGTGGCCGAGTGCCCCCGAGTTCAAAAAAAAGAAAGTCCTAGAAAAGTAGAAATCATATATACCCCAATATACATATATCAAGATTTCTTTAGCATTTTATCCTCAGAAATTTTTTTTCATTTTTTTTATTTGTTTATTTTAGATATACATGACAGTAAGGTATATTTTTACATATTATACATACATGGAATATAACTTATTATAATTAGGATCCCATTCTTGTGGTTGTACATGATATGAAGTTTCACTGGTTATATATTCATATATTAACATAGGAAAGTTTTGTCTGGTTCATTCTACTGTTGTTCCTAGTCCCATCCCTCCTCCCTTCCCTTCATTCCCATTTGTCTAATCCAGTGAACTCCTATTCTTCCCTCCCTGCCCCCTTATTGTGTGTTAGTATCCATATCTCACAGAGAACATCAGCCTTTGGTTTGGAGGGACTGACTAATTTCACTTAACATGATAGTCTCCAGTTCCATCCATTTACCGGCAAATACCATAATTTCATTTTTCTTAATGCTGAGTAATATTCTATTGTGTATATATACCACATTTTCTTGATCCATTCATCAGTTGAAGGGCACCTAGTTTGATTCCATAGCTTTGCTGTTGTGAATTGAGTTGCTATAAACATTGATGTGGTTATGTCACTGTAGTATGCTAATTTTACGTCCTTTGGGTATATACCAAGGAGTGGGATAACTGGGTCAAAAAGTGATTTCATTCCAAGTTTTCTAGGAAACTTTCCAGAGTGGTTGCGCCAATTTGCAGTTCCACCAGCAACGTATGAGTGAACTTCTTTCCCCACATCCTTGCCAACATTTATTATTGCTTGTATTCTTGATAATTGCCATTCTGACTGGAGTAAAATGGATCCTCAGTGTAGTTTTAATCAACATTTCTTTAATTGCTAGTGATGTTGAACATTTTTTCATATATTTGTTGACCAACAAACTAGCAAGATCATGATCTGCTACTCAAATATTCGAAACTGATAGTTCTCTGAAAATATAAGGGACCATCCCAAACTGAGGCAATGTTGCTGGGAAGCACTGTCCAACATGGCTGAGTCCATTCCAGGCAGGTGGAAGACAGTAGATTGTCTTTTGAGTTAGAACATTGAAACAAAAAAGACACGGGCTGGGGATATAGCTTAGTTGGTAGAGTGCTTGCCTTGCATGCACAAGGCCCTGGGTTCAATCCCCAGCACCTCAAAAAAAAGACACATAAAATAATCTAAAGATCTGTGTTTTTGATAGCCTATGTTTTTGATAGTCTTAAGTATTTTACATTATGTATATGGGCCTCAGATTTGTTATATGTAAAATAAACTACAGTTTATGTTTTATCTGAAGTCCCTCTCAGCTCAAAAAATTCACTTGTTTGATAATTTTATGAATTGTTGTGAATGGCAGCCAAGGGTGAACTGACAGCATGACTCCCTAACACTTGGCAAATGCTGCTCATTAGCAAAGGAAATGGCAAGGGGTTTTCTCTACTGAATTTCAAGCAACTCAGATCTCTGACCTATCAAAATGAGGATGTTGGACTGAGAAGCATCCTATGGCCTGAGACAGGTTATGGAGTTTTCTTCATCCATCACAGAGGTAGCAAAAATTTTTCTCTTATACTTAGTTTCAGAAAAGAAATATAAACATAATCATTACAAGATTATATCCTGCAAATGGGAAAAAAATGTCTACTTGCAAAGTATTAGAATACTCTTCTGGCTATAAAATTCTAGAAGGCTTATATGTAGGGACAAGAGGCTTCAGTATTTCTAATCCCTCAGAGGCATACAGCAACAGCAAAGTGCAGAGAGGAATGGATTCTCAAAGCAAGAAGCGGAAAGGAATTATCAGCTCGATTAGTTAAAAGCCAAGAACACCGTGAAAGAGCAACACCTGGATGCCCCTGTCTCCAAAATGACAATCGATGATGCAACATTTGAATCTTGCTATAGATCTCATTTGTAACTGGTAGAATAAAATCAAAGTCCATCTTCAAGAAAAGAAAAAAAATCCACAAAGACCTTAATCAAATAAATTACTGTATTTACAGTTTCATTCATAGTACTTTAACACAAAAGTAGCCAATTATGCACTCTGAAAGAAATAAGAACAGCTAATTCTGAACTGGAATTGTTGCCTATATCAGAGCCCAGGGGGCAAGCTACATTTTTGACTCCCTAATACTATTGGCTCTTAGTTTAAAGAATGATGGGGAAAAAATGGGTTAGCAATATCTGTTACTTACAAGATCAGTATTATGTGTTCTCACTGGAACTAATTTATTTGCAAAACTGAATGGCAATGAAAACCCTGGAAAAACAAGATGAAAGACAGAAAACTAAAAATTAGCAGTTCAAGGTGATGACAGTTACTGTGTTTAGTTTAACCCAAGAGCAAAGAGCAAAAGAGACATAAGATAATAAAAGAGGGGCCTTTCCCAAATCCCAAGCCCCGAATGTATTAGATAAGATCTTTTTTTTCCTCACTCTTTTTACTCACCCCTCTTACTCTGCTATGGTATTATTTGCATGTTATTTGAATTACGTGATGTGTTCATTAAGTGATGATGTTAATTAAAACATATTCATATGATTTTCCTGTCATTTTACGATTCATTTTCCCAGCATAGACACCCTGTAATTAATGAGCTTATTTAAGTGATTTACAGTGCTATTTGACTTTAAGACAGTGTGGCATGTGGAAGAATGTAGAGATAGGAGAACTGACCCTTCACAGCCTCACCTTCTGTAAGGCTGAGTTACATGACTAAGAGAAAGAAAGAAAGAAAAGCACAAGGATCATTAAAGAATGTTATTAGAGTGAACCAAGTGAATTTGCTAATATGCAAACATTATTGAAATGGCAATTTTGATATTTTAACATCTGAGTCTCTTCTAGTATCCTTTCTAGTTACAAATTTCAGTCTAATTCATTAAAATTAAAATTATGCCTTAAAATTAAAATACATCTGAATATAGGAAATTTATTAATTATAATTACTCTGTGGAAATGATTAATAGACTGGAAAAACAAATACATTGTACTTGATTGTCAATAATGTGATTCATAGTGATAGACCTGAAGATTGCTTATAAGTTTGTCATGTTCTGTAATTAAAGGTAGCTGCCTCCTATTCCTTTTTTTTTCAGTACCACGGATTGAACTGTGGGGCACTCGACCACTGAGCCACAACCCAGCCCTAGTCTGTATTTTATTTAGAGACAGGGTCTCAGTGAGTTGCTTAGCACCTTGCTTTTGCTGAGGCTGGCTTTGAACTTGCAATCCTCCTGCCTCAGCCTCCCACGCAGCTGAGATTACAGGTGTGTGCCACCGCACCCAGTTCCCCCTTCCCTTTTATTTACCAGCCCCCTAACCCAAACACAAGTCTAACTTTAATAGAAGCAGAGAAATGAAATAATTTATAGAAAATTAGTTAATGACCTCCGTATTTACCAGTTACAAAAACAGATTTTTGCAATATGAGACGTAAAAATATGCTCCCAATTGAAGAAAATTTTATGGTCTCTTCACCTTATCATTTTAAGGATTTTGGAATCAGTAAGCAAAATATCTGCCTGATCTATGACAGCATTTCTAGCATACCAAAAATAAAAGAGTCAATGTGTTAATAATTCAGACAACCAGGTATTTTCATTTGTCGTTGTCGTTGTTGTTTTTTTCCCCCCTCTAGTCTTAAACATTTAGGCCTTACAATTCTTAAAGACAATTCAGCTGGGCATAGTAGGACATGCCTATAATCCCAGCAGCTCAGGAGGCTGAGGCAGGAGGATCACAAGTTTAAAGCCAGCCTCAGAATTTAATGAGGCCTTAAGCACTTGGCGAGTCCCTGTCTCAAAGTGCTGGAAGCTGTTGAAATAAAAAGTGCTGGAGCTGTTGCTCAGTGGTTAAGCATCTCTGGCTTCAATGCTTAGTACAAAAAAAAAATTTTTTTTTTCAAAAAATCTCTGCCAACAAATAAACCTATCAACGAATACTTGAACTTTTAGCAGTTATAATTCCTATGCTTTTTTACTGTTTTTTTTTTAAATTATTTTCATTGGTGAATTTTTTGACTCAGAGCACCACATCTTGGCCAAAATTTTGGAGTTTGGTTCCCATCAGGCTGATTATATCACTTCTTTGTTCCATAAGCCAAAGAATTCCATTGTATATCCTGATAAGTGTTATAAAAAGGAATACCGAGCCGGGTGTGGTGGCGCGCGCCTGTAATCCAAGCAACTTGGGAGGCTGAGTCAGGAGGATCGGGAGTTCAAAGCCAGCCTCAGCAACTTAGCGAGGCCCTAAGCAACTCAGTGAGACCCTGTCTCTAAATAAAATACAAAATAGGGCTGGGGATGTGGCTCAGTGGCTGAGTGTCCCTGAGTTCAATCCCTGGTTC
>JAJEJO010003392.1:174833-253457 GCA_020662805.1 Glaucomys volans | reverse complement strand
AAAAAAAAAAAAAAAAAAAAAAAAAAAAAAACCACAAAAAAAAAGGAATACCGTTAGAAGACCTATAATAGATAAGAGGGAAGTCGTGTACCCTCAAAGGAACTCCTCACTAGGGACAAAAGATGTATGTACACAGATCTATGAGAAAACCAATGAAGTATTTGATTTTGTGATTTAACTAATAATTGTGAAGTATTAAGAAAATAAAGGGATCAATTTAAGAAGGTATTTCTTGGGATGTAGAGGATGGCCACTCACAATCAAAATAAAATCCAAGATGGTAGGTCTGTCAACTTACCTCACCCATTGAGCCAGTTGGTGAATGGAGAGGAAACATACATCAGAGAGTTCTCCTGGTAGAGAGGAGATAGAGAAAAACAAGTTATGCTTCTAGACTTAACAGAGTACAGAGGGATGAACTGGAGGAACTACCTAAAGACCAGCCTGGCCTGAGCCAAGAGAGGATAAGAATCTTACTCCATAAAGAGTATGGAACACAGAAGAGAGACTATTAAGGAGAAAGACCCCAGGGTCATGGGTTAGAGTTGTGAAGAGGGGAAGCCCTGGGATTTAAGAATGTTTCCCACGGAGTTGGAGAATTAAAACACGGAGATGAGTTGGAGTGAGCATGGTGATGAGGTGGAGGAGATGGCAAGATGCCACAGCCTCCATAGATGGCTAATTTGAAAAATGAGAATTAAGAATCTCCACTCTGAAGTCTCACTCACACAACCCTGTAAGGTAACTATTGTTAACAGATGTTTAATAACTTATTTGATCTCTTTCCATTATACTATACTGGTTGTCTGCAGCAAATTTTACTGATTAATTTATTTACTTATTTGAAAAATATCCATCAAATGCCCCCTCTGTAAAATGTATCGTGCCAAGCAGTGTAAACGACACAGCAGGGAAGGTAGTGGCATTCCTGCTTTCACAAGTCTAATCTAGGAAGCAGATGTGCCCAAATTACACAGAGCAGAAAATGAAGGATGAAGAAAGAGTCAAATGTCAAACATTTAATAAAATGAACCCCAATTGGTCCTGTTTCATTTTATTTTACTTTTTTACACTGCTAGGAGTCAAACCCAGGGTCTCACACATGCTAGGCAGGTGCTGTAACATTGAGCTACATCCCAGGTCCCTAGTTTGCCTTTTAAGAGCAAGCTATCCACCAAAACAGAAACCAGCCTAACTCCAAAGAAACCCCCCCGGAAAATGAGGGGTTGATTTTCATGTTGTTCTTTTCATGGTAAAAGGAATAGCATATAGCTTCTTGGGAATTGCCTTGTAAATCAAAGTAGGAAATTAATGTGTTGGAGACACACACATGTGACTTATTTGACAAGAAGAAAACAGGCATTCTAAAATCAGAGCAGATAAATAAGTTTCTTCAGCATCACTATTTATTAGCAGTTCCACACCCAAGTTTCTACACAATAATATAATATTGTGTAGAATAATTCCCAAAGCCTTCTATAATTCCCAAAGCCTTCAGTTGAGTCTATCTTTTATTTTTTTTTTGAACTTTATTAACCTTTGTTTCAAACTTTATTCCCAGGCTTCTTCAGTCTAATTAGCTGCAAAGAATAAATTGTGTATAAGCAAAAACTGAAAAGAGTTGCAGTGTCCAAGGGCTTGGGCTTAAAAATATTAGAGATCTAGATTTTATCAGATTCATAAACAAAATGATTTTAAAAGCACTCATAATATAAAGTAGCAGCTCCCAGAAGCTTCAAGTTTATTTTCTTCAGAAGTTGATCAGTTCAGTTTGCTTCATTCTTGGAAGCCTCACTAAAATTCTCCACAAGATCTGGAACTTCATCATCATCATCTTCTTCAGTAGCAAGTGGTGCTTTTCCATCCACTGATGGTTTGGGTAGAGCTTCAGCCAGTCTCTTTAAACTAGTTGGAATGTATGCACCAAGCTGGTTTAAGATGCTGGGTAGCATTTCTGTCAGTTGCTTTGTCTTAGCATGGTTTGATTTAATAGTGAAAGTGTTTGCTGCCAAAGATGCCTAAACTTTAGGGTTGTCCAAGTGGATTACTGTTCCTTGGTTTGTAAACATATTCACCTCTTCAGTACCAGAGATATTGTTTACCCCTAACTTCTTTAAGGAGATCTGAAGGTTTTTATCATCTGCTATAGGTATTCTTTAAACTACCCTCTTTCTGGGAGAAGTTCCTTTTCCACCGATGCACTCTTGTGCCTGCAGTTTGGAACTATCTAAGATGTGAAGGTGTAGAGTTCAAATTTGTGTGTGTGTGTGTGTGTGTGTGTGTGGTGCTGAGGATTGAACCCAGGGCCTTGTACATGTGAGGCAAGCACACTACCAACTGAGCTACATCCCCAGCCCATGTAGTTCAGATTTTTAATAGAAATTTTTTAAATGACTTGGCACAGAGTCAATGTGTATTGATTATGCAGTATGTTCTATCCTAAATATATCCCAATATTTAATGAGAATATTCTGTCAGTTGAAAATTCTAAAATGGGAATTAACTCCAGGTTGTCATGAGAAGCACAGTTATAAATATCTGAGATTCCTACTATATCTCATGATACCTGGCTGTCATGAAGTCTTACCCTTATAGCTCTAGTTCGGTTGCTATGTTTTTTAGTTTTCTCTCATCCCAAGAGATGCAGGCATTCAAAGTATATAGATGCAATTGTATATATGTAATATACAAAATATATGTGTACTGGTCCTTTAAATGTCTGTCCCTTGAGGATGAGTTTAAATCAATCAAAAATCATGTGCCCAGATCTCTAATCTGATTTTCCTTTTGTAGTCTAAAATGATTTGTCTTGTCCTTGCTGTTGGATAATCCCACAGACCTGGGGCCAAATCTTTTCCAAGGTTAGTTTTTAAATTTAGAGCTTTGGCTAAGAATACAACAGAATTCCTATGAGAATTACAGCCTCATCTGGAAAGTTTCTACAGTATAACCATCCATAATTTATCCATTTAACAAAACATTTACCAGAAGGAAGTCAGAGATAAATCCAGGAAGGAACCAGAGGAAGAAATCCAGAAACTATAAGTGTGTTTTACAGTAAATCAATGAGCTATAATTGCAAAGCTGGAATTGCAAATAATGTTTTTCTTTAACCCTCAGATTTTTTACATCCAAATCATGAAAAAGGGAAAGCAAAAGCATTTTGTGGCACAGAAGATGTCAAATGGAAGTAAAATAGGAGGATTATCTTTTGGAAGCAGCATAAAGATTACAATAAAATATTCCTCATACTTTAAAATCAGCTAAAGCTAAAAACCCATTAATTACACATTCTTGAAGCGTAACATTTTCAGAATATCTTTTCATTTCCTAGATTGTTTTCTTTTAACTTCATTGAAACTTAATAAGCCACTCATTTGTTTCTCATTTTTCACTAAGATGCAATATCCTCAAGATTGCACACATTTTATTTGAATCTGATAGTGTGTTTATATAAAGCATATATGTATCCAAATGAGGCAATATTTTAAATTTTCATTAAGCGAGCATTTATTCTTCATATTATCTTTTGCATTTATATTGTGCATATATTGGAAATGTTATATGCATAAATGTATCATATGCTTTTTTTCAAAGCATCATTGAATTTATACTCTGCAATTGATCTTGCGTTGGACCAGTCTTTATTTCCTCAGCCTCTTCTATTCATACACACAAACCTCCTCTGATTAAAAGATTGAGATTTATTCCAGTTGCCATGGCACTTATCTATAATCCCAGCTACTCAGGAGGCTAAAGCAAGAGGATTGCAAGTTCAAGATCAGCCTAGGCAACTTAGCGAGACCTAGTTTCAAAATAAAAAATAAAAAGGACTGGGATGTACCTCAATGGTAGATCACCCCAGGTCAATCCACAGTAATGAAAAAAATATTTTTTCTTAATTTTAAATGGAAAATCCCTACAAATAAAGTAACATGATTCTTTGATTCCCTGTTTGAACTATTCAAGACATAAGCCAGATAGCCATTCTCAAAGTAATAGATACAGTATAAGTTCTTCCTGCTATTCTGTCCTACAGATGAAAGAATAGGGTTCTCTCGAGCTGAGGTTCTGTCCTCTCTTCAATGCAAATCTTTCTCCAGGCCAATCTGTCATTGCCTTCCCCAGCAAGAGGCCTAACACAATGCTGCTTATCAAGAAATAGCTCAATTAATATTAAAAAGTGAATTTATTGCCAGGCACAGTGGCGCATGTCTGTAATCCCAGCAGCTTGGGAGGCTGAGGCAGGAGGATCACGAGTTCAAATCCAGCTTCAGCAACTTAGCGAGGCCCTAAGCAACTCAGTGAGACCCTGTCTCTAAATAAATTACAAAATAGGGTTGGGGAAGTGGCTCAGTAGTGGAGTGTCCCTGGGATCAATCCACAGTACCCCCACCCCCCCAAAAAAATGAATTTATTTAACAAACCTACATTAAGAATTGCAACCTTGCAACATCCAAAGAAACAAATTGTGGCAAGATCCAGAGCGTTGACAACTGTGTGATAAATTCCCACCTAGCCACCAGCTGTGTTATCTATGTTATCCTGTGATCGCTCTGTTCCTCACATTTGCATCTTTCAAAAAATTAGGGTTAGTTAAGCAAAAAAAAGAAAAATACAGTTCCTCTGACATTTTCTCCTTCTGTTTTTACAGCTTAATGAAAATCTTATTTCTTAAACTCTACAAAGTGGTCGTGTATTAACATTAATAGCATTAGCTTTTATTGATTGCTTATCATGTGCCAGGCCCCATCCTAAACACTTGAAATACATTAACTCATTTTATCTTTCGTAAACTTTCTAAACTAACTCAGAATAACTCAGAGTCTTTCTGGTTTTTTGGAGTCATTCCCAAGCAGTCCCTGGTTGTATTCTTTTAAACAGGCCTCCTAAGGTTCACCAATACTCTGATTTAAAATCAAAACATTTATGGGCACTGAAATTATGGAGAGAGCACTAGAGTTCATTTGACTCACAGATCTAACTCCCCAGTGTGCTTCCTGCCTTTTGGGAGGTTGGCTCTATTTATGTGTTTTCAGGACTCTGGCTCTCATTTGTACGTACCAAGTGCAAAAGCAAAAGGCTGGTCCTTTCAGGCTGTTCTTAGGGCTAAGTTATGAAGGGGTCTTCTGTCCCTGAGTCAGCCTGGATTGTGGTTCTCAACATGGTGAAGCTTGGTTTATCAGAACCAAATCCGGAGTTGGGCCCAGTATTAATTCAGCTTTTCACTGCTTATTACTCTATGTTGTGGAAAAAATGTGCTAATTGGTGGCACTAGAAAATGTTTGGTTATCTTGGATTTTATATTACTTTGTAAGCACCCTACTTGGTCCCTCTTCAGGATGATGCTTTCCAGGTCTTCTTCTTCTGCCTGGGTTCTCTTAGGAACTCAGAGTTTCCAGGCCTCTGGGCTCAGTGCATGGGTACCCATGAGGATCTCTGTCTTTCAGTTTGGTCCTCAGGCTAAAGCCAGCTTCTGCCACCCTCTAACAGGAAGAGACAGGCCCTGTTTCACCTTTCCTACCTCACTTCAAGCAGAATTACATAGATGTCCCTGTTAGCAGCAAACACTGTCTTCCAGTTCTGCTCTACATTTCCAAAGTTTCAACTTCATGCTGTTCCTGCAGTTAGATTTTTCTTCTGTCACAATGCTTCCTTTTAAACTTATTTTCTGGTAAATCTTAGTATTCCATGTGCTTTCAGGTTGCTATAAAATCTCACCTCTAGTGCTAGCAGGGCCACTTTGACCTGCTTCCTGGACTCCACTCTCCTCTTTCCAAATGGATGATCAATAATTCCCTTGCCTCTGTTGCCAGGAAACTCCACTGTCTTACCCAAGTTTCTCCAAGGTTTCCATTTTTAGTTAACTAGCATCGCAGTTTGATTCTTGTTTGTTTCTTACACCCTTGTCTAATCAGGAACAAAATTGTAGATTCTTCTTATTAGAAGTTTCCTTCTTTCTGTTTCCTCTCAAGTCTTTTGGCATTGCTCCAACAGATACTCTGACTTGGTTCTTGACTCTCAGAAAAGAAAGCACATATGGTCACAACAACCCAATTAAGGCAGAGATGAGACTATGAGAAGGAGAGATTCAGCATTTCTGTAGCTTTCAATTCAGTAGTAAGTGTTATTTCTGTCAATATTTTTGGAATCAGTGAAATTCAATCTGATAAGAATCAGAATGAGAATTGTGGCTTTGCAACCACAATAAAGAACAGAATTAGACCAGGAGAAGATGGAGCCACAATGCTGGAGGAGAAAATGTTGAACATTTTATCATGGCAAGTGAAATGTCAGTTCAGATCACGTGAAATGACCATGCTCTTATTATTTTGGTGAATTATTGGGAGAAGTAAGGAGAAGGCATATTGGGGTATAAGATGATGCAGTCCTAACCCACTCCCTGAGCTGTGTAGCCTCAGACAAGTGGCTTAGTCTCCAGGTAGGCCTTTCATTTATAAAGGGATCTTATATGCTATTTTCAGTTATGCCCTTGGCTTGCTTCCCCCGCTGGACAGCCATCCCTTAGAGGGGAGCCTTCATGTTCCCTCTGTTCCTATCCCAGAGTCTACCGCAGTGCCTTGGTTAGCACACAACAGACACCTTTAGTTGAAAAAATAACCATACTGGAAGCAAACCAACTTTCTCTGAAGATCTTTCAATAAAGGAGTCATTCAAAATTAACAACTATGATTAATCGGCTCTCTAAGTTTTGTACCACTCCTGCCATTAACACTAATACTAATTGTCTTTTTAACACTGATATTATGTTAGGTCTGGGGCTGAGCAAATACCATGGCCTCCAAACCCTAGAGAATTTCTCACCTCTGAAACTCTGAGATATTTAAATTTCAAGCAATTCTCTGAAAACTCTCAGTGGGTTTTAAATTCATTGCTGTTCTAGGTTTGAGGCTGCAGGTAGAGGAATCAGAGCACTCACAAAGGTATTATTAATTTTTAATATTCAAGAACTTCATTATTAAAGTTAGATTTTAATTTCACAATTAAAGAATTCATTTGGGGAAATTGAAGGCACTAAGGTAGTTAGTATATCCCCTAAAACTGTACTTTAGTTTGATTTTGTCAAAATGAGCCCAACTACTTCTACATAACTATAATGCTGTAATAAAAATTAGTTTAATATATGCATTTCATGCAAGTTTGGTGTTTTTCCAGTGTCAGAAACAGGATAAGAGTAGAAAGAAGATTGTACCATTAGCTATGTTACCATCTAACCAGAAACAATATGAAATGAAACTTCATTCTCTGATTCTTCTATAACTTAAAGCAAGAAGTTTGAACTGTGTAACACACCCCAAATTCTACTCAGTTACTGCCTCATGCCACTGAAACACCAATGCCAACTTCATTAACATTGTACTAATTAAATTATTAAGCAATGCATAGAGTTTTGTTAATTCAAAACAAATTTATGCTTCTTATTATATGGATTTCCAAGGGTTTACCTTTTGTTTCCTAGTATTTTTCTTACTGTTAGACATAATGTAGTTTTAAAAATGTAATATTTTAGAACCTTCTTTATCACATCATTGTCTAATCAGTTTTAAGAACTACTGATAAAGTATTGTGTATCAGATGACTTTCCTGTGAATTATAAAGATTGTACAGTGTTGCTGGAGATATAATACTGTTTGAAATTTGAAAAACTAAAGGCAGTGAAACATTCAGGTGATTGGTTATTAGAAATATTAATCATGTTTTAAGAAAGCATAAAGAGAGTAAGTAAAATAACAAAATGTGTGCCCAAAATAAGTGTCAGAACACTGAAAAAGTCAACCAATGGGCTCTATTACCTATCCTTTGTCAGTCAATTTGACTAACTCTTCTTTTCTAAATCAACTGAGTCTCAGGCTTCAAGGAAAAGAGTTATATAACTATTGGTCATTGCCTTGCCAAGATTTGTTCCTATAAAATTTCAATATAACAAGTAATGATCAGTTTGAATCCTGAAATTGTAACCTTAGGCTAATTATGCTTATGATAAAATTTGATTGTGTATATGGATGATTCTTAACTAGAAGACAGCAGGCATGTTCTCCATTACTAAAGTCAGTGTGCTTCATCACTGTGTGCTTCATCACTAAGGAATAGATACCTTAGATACCTTAGATTGGGTTAAAAACCACTGGCATAGATAATGAAAACATTTGCATTTGGCAATGAGGTAGCAAGAATAAAAATATTTCTTTAATATAAAAAGGTACAAACCAAAAACTTTTCCATGAGTCGAAACAATATTTAATAGTACTTGAAAATGTCCAGTCATTTTTTATATCATTAAAATATCTAACATGCTGATGAGTTTATATTCATGATTATTTGCACAAGGGCAATGGCCATGTGCACACTTCCAATCCATCTCAGCAAGGCTACTCTCTGAACAGTTCAGAACAACAGCCAAACTGAACTACTGTATCACAAATCTGTTTTTCACCAATGTATCTTTATGATCAGCACAGGGGCAAAGACGTACTAGAGATTTGATAAGTACTAGTGAAATTAATAAATTGGGTTAAATCTGGATAAATTAGTTACTTCCATAGATGCAATGTCATTGTGAATTTTAAACACTGATATCTTACCAGGCACAGAGGTGCACACCTGTAATCCCAGCAGCTCAGGAGGCTGAGGCAGGAGGATCTCGAGTTCAAAGCCAGCCTCAGCAAAATCAAGGCACTAAGCAACTCATTGAGACCCTGTCTCTAATTAAAATACAAAATAGGACTGGGGATGTGGCTCAGTGGTTGAGTGCCCCTGAATTCAAACCCTGGTAACAAAACAAACAAACAAAAAAAACGTATCTTTTTGTTGCTCAATACTCCCTCAGATCTTATGATTAGAAACAATGATACAATGATAAACAAATATTTGCATTGATTGCCCTGTTCTATTTTGTATTTACAGGCAAATGGACACAGTTTTGTACATATGGAACATGAAAAAGCTGTATTACTACTGAAGAGTTTCCAGAATACAGTAGACCTAGTTATTCAACGTGAGCTTACTGTCTAAATATTTTCTATAAATAGTGAAGATATGTCTAGCCAGACCTAATGTTCAAAAAGAAATTTATACATAGAAACAAATTTTGCCAATTGCTGGACCAATGGCAAACATTAGTGCCAAATGTATAATACTATATGTTAGCACTGATCATCCTTAAAAATGTTAACTCTACAAATATGATGTTCATGTGGTTATGTATTAGTTCTAATTGTCAGCCTCTGGCTGTGCATTGGTGCAGTTTTGTTTTTGTTTTTGTTTTTTTAATCAAATAAGTTTCTTCTCAAAGTGGATTTCATATAATTTCGGAGCACGGAAGCACACACAGCTCTTTATGAATTCTGCTCTCCATCAGAAACACTGCCTCAAAGTTGTATATGCCTTTCTATAGAAAATACGATCATAAAGAATTGTAATTCCCATAAAATATTTCTAGCACAAGGTATATGTTGGCATATATACAAAAAGAGTATAGAGAAAAACAATATTTTCATAAACTAAACATCTCGGATTGAGAAAGAAAATATATCTTAAAATAAGACTTTACTATATTGAATCTTTTTCAATAAAAATTCATGATAATGCCTTATGAAAGCAACTGTACATATGGTATAAAGTGTTTATATTTGGTTCCGTATTCATTTGCTAAATTCTCATAACACAGAGTGAAATATTTCATAAATTATCCATTTATCACTGGGACCTGAATAAAAATAGGACAAACTAATTTGTTCAATGCCTTTAGCTAATTACAATACATGCAGAGTTAAGAAACAGACTAAAGGTCATTGTAGATAAGTCTTTTTCACCACAAATTTAAGCAGTGAATGATGGGTGGCAGGAAAGGTATTGCTTTCTTTCTTTCCAGTTTATGTTGATTATAAACTGTAGCCCCTGTGATTTCTTTACTTGTAAATGTGCAATTTATTTGTGTGCTGCTTTATTTAATTTACTACTTTTAAATCATTTAAAGTGAGTTTGGGGAATTGATAAAATTTATCATTAAGAAAGACTTGTTAGAAAGTTATGTTGGGTGATTTTAAAACTTTGGTATTTAAATATGAAACTTCAAATATAATTTCTCAGAGCTGTGGTCTGTATTAATTTTAATGCTATTTTGTGGACAGAAATAGATAAAATACTTTTTTCCACAAAGAATGTTTCAAGGTATATTAAATTCTGAATACTCTCTCTCTAGAGAGCGACATAAGCATAATTAATATAGAATTATTTACTTTTACATTGGAATTGTTTTCCTCTATAAAAGATCAAAAGTCATCTTATAATCCTTTTTAATATTTATTTTTGTTAGTCATTAATTTGATTAAAATATGAATATGAAATTTTAAAATAATTTCCCAATTGGTTATTGTATTCTCTCTCATATTTCTACATAGCTTGTTTTTATATATGTATAATGAATTTACTTCACATACTATCAATTCAAGTATTCTATTGGGATTTTACAATAGAAATACATATTGATATCATGAGAGCTCTGAGAATAATATTTGTAAGTTAACTGTTTTATGGGGACACTGAAAATATTGTATTTTTGTAGGGTCTATTAAAATGAGTGTCACTTATTAGAAGTGCAGTGGTATTTTTTGGCATAGAATTTGTCACTTGATGGCAAATGATGCTTCATTTTATAGATGGTGGATTAATTTTAATGTTACTTTATGTCAGGTGACATGATGCCATAATTTTATAGGGTTTGACAATTAGCTGATTCCATGATTGGCCTCTTTAGTATATTTCCCAGAAGTAACTTTTAAATGCATTTTAATATATTGAGTTTTCAATGAGAAAAGTCTCTCAGAGCCTAATTCTATTTGTTAAAACTCATGCTATACCACTGTATCCAGATATTGTAGGATGGTCATCATTCGTCAAGATCAAGATCCCCCTCTGGCCACCCAGGACCACTTAAAGGAAAACAGACTCAGGAGTGTAGTTTTGTGTCAAGAAAACAATTGTCCCACCAGTGTTGTTTAATCTTTAATGGAAAAGGCAGGAGGAGATCCAGGTGTGGGACATCCCCAAGTCTTCAAATTGTCCCACCAGTGTTGTTTAATCTTTAATGGAAAAGGCAGGAGGGGCCAGGTGTGGGACTTCCCCCAAGTGTTTTCCTTATGTTAGGTTTCAACATCAATCCCAGGGCACTGGGAGATGCTTCTGAGACACTCAGCTGAGAGGATCAAGAGCCCAGTAAACACCTCTGCCACTCCTGATGGACAACATTGTCTTAGGCCACTGCTTTAATACTTTCTGTTCTGCAGAAAGTTCAGAAATGAGGAAAAGAGAAAAGGGACCCCTGACCAACTGAAAAAGAAATCTGATGCCAAAGCACCTCATTATCAGTTGCACTACCATGCTGCGTGCTGAGAGCAGGCAGGTAATAATGAAAGGGGGATTTTTTAAATTTATTTTTTAGTTGATTGAATAAAATAGCTGATCACATGAGGGGGAAAACCTCTAATTTCTTTGATAGGGAACCAAAACCAATAACTCATTGATTTTTGAGTATCAACCTCTTTTTAATAACTGGCTCATTGGCTGAAACTAGAATCTGATTTGTATTAACAAAAATAAAAGTCAAGGGTCTGCCTTTCAAAAAAGAAAAATCAACAACAAAGAAGGAGTGAAATTCCTAATGGCCCCTCTTGATTTTGTACTGGTATTTTTCTGCTGAGGAAGCTGTTTCTATGTGACAATCAGTAAGCTGTAATGGAGGGAACTGAAAAAGATTAGAGGTAGAAAGAACAAATGGTAAAAATTATTAGCAGAATTGTCACACATTTTATAAGACAAAGGGCATTGGTAGATGATTGTTTAAAACTATCTACAAAGTTTATAGTACTTTGTCATAAAAGCTTTCTTAGAATAATTCCAGCCCTCTAAACAACACAAGTTGCCTAAACACAAAATAATTTCAAAAATACCCAAAAGTCAGTATGACACACAATTATTTGCATTGTGCTAATTTGTTGCTATTTGAAACCCATGGAAAATATGTATCTCAGTTACTTGGAAATGTATATAGACATCAAACTATCCATATTGTTTCTGGCCCTTTCCTTGGATTACCACCATCAAGATGAAAAACAGCTTTGAAGAGGGGGTGACAAGCTAACATTAATCTGGTTTTAATCTTAAAGATGATTGTACACATATTACTAATATAATTGTTTATTTTAAGGTAGAACTAAAATACCTTTTACTGTGTGTATGAGGTAAAGAGAGAAGGTTCAGAGGCAAGAAAATGTTGAAGAATTTAGGATTATGAATTCAAATATTACATGAAAAATATCTGAATTTGTCATAATGATTAGATGAAGAAAACCAGAAAAACTTTACTTTTAATCATAAAATCTATTTAATATCTCTACCACAATTTAAATCTTCAAAAAATGCAGTGTACTTGCTAACTTGTTTTTCCAGTGACTTTTAATGATGTCTTTGATCAATTTCTTCTCCTGGTTGGCACACAAATCAAGAATACCTATTCTGATAAATGTATTCTTATCAAGAGACAAGGATACATTACCAGATGAAAATTCACATTGGTGCAGGTCTACCAAAGTTGTCAGTTCAGTCAGACAACGCAGTTGACTGGATTCCTAAAATACTGACCAAATAGCAGGTTTATTGAAATGCTAAGATGAGCAAAAAGTAAAAAGTAATGCAAATAATGAAATCCAATAAGTTAAGAGAAGGATCTTTATCAAGTATAGGAAGAGCAGGGCTGAGGTCCCAGTAGAGTGTCTTTCACAGAAATGCTGACTTTCTGAGCTTAATAAAATGTTCAAAAACTTGAGTTAGTGATGTGCCCTCTCTTATGGTTGTAGCTACCTGATCAACTGGGAACTGGGGAGAAAGTTCCAGATTCAAGATCATGTGAATAAACTTCTTTTCTCAGTAATATAAGTGCTTCTTATGAATATAAGCATTCCACCTTGGCTCAGAATTTTTCCCCATACCCAACAAGACTATACCCCAGAAATGCATTATAGAAAGAAAATAGAATGTGTAAGTAGGCATGGTGGTGCAGACCTGTAATCCCAGTGACTCAGGAAGCCAAAGCAGGAGAATTGCAAGTTCAAAGCCTGCCTCAGGAACTTAGCAAGACCCTATCTTGAAATAAAAAATAAAAAGGACTGGAGATGTAGCTTAGTGGTAGAATGCCTCTAGGTTCAATCCTGAGTATCATAAAGGAAAAAAAATAGAATGTGGGCTGTGGAAAAATGGATATGTACTATGGAAATCATGTGGGTTAATATCACAGGAGACCCCAGCTCTCCCATGCATCCTTTTAGCTCCATTTTGATCTGAATTACTCAGAGTGGGTATTTTCTAAGACCCCCCACTATACAAAACTAAGGCAGGTGCAATCGAGTTTTCCAGTTATATCCTAAAAAATCGGGGGGCATTTCTGTTTCTAGATGCATAATTGACCTCTCTTCATTGCTGCTGTTGCCACTACAGATCCATCCCTCCAACCCCCATGCTGCTCAAAGGCAGTGGGTGTCTGCTGTCCTCTTGCTGAACCTAGCATAAGTGGCCCCTGTCGAGTTCCAGCTGTTCAGAGAAACCCTTGAGCATCTGCTGACAGCTCCAGCTCCCAGTTTGGGAGGACTTATCCAGGGTGATCATGGAACCTGGAGAAGTGACAGTAACCACGGCTGGAAAGTGGGGCACTTACTGAGTCACTGACAACCACGTACAAAGCTTATAGGCAAGGGTGAGGGTGGCCACTGCCTTAATAGAACTGTTCCCACTCTTATTTTTATTTAGTTTTTCAATTATCTTTTTTAAATGTTGGAGTTTGCCATATTGAGAGACTTGCTCTGAGTCTTCTGAAATAAAATTCATAAAATTATTCTATCTTGAGTGCCCCAAATGGTCTGTCCTATGACCACTACCTCCTCCAGACCCTCAGAGAGCAAGGGAGTCCACGCAGCCAGAAGCCAGAATGAACTACTCAGAAACAGTAAGTGAATAGCCATTCAGCTGGTGGCCTGTCATTGCCCTGGGCCTCTCTCCTCACCTTTCACTCCATCTGCAGAGAATGGTTTGGAAAGTCTCCTGCAAGGGTGAGGGTATAAACTGCATGGCTTCTACTCAGAAAAGTCAGAAAGTTCTGATACAACAAGGGGCAGAAGACCACTCCAAGTTTTTATTAAACAGCCCACAGGGAAAACAGAGAACTTTTGAATCCCCTGGGCTCTTAACAGCATGATTATCTTAAACTGCCCCAGTAGAAGCCAAAATAAAGAGAAAAGACCAGAGAGAAGGAAAATCTTTCCCTTGTTCCAACTTGAGAGGCGTTTCTTCTGCTGGTCGGGTTTCCTGGGTTGCATTCCGTGCAGGACTCCAGCTCGTGGTCTGTGTAACAACGTAGTGATGAGCAAGGTAAGAGACTGGCCTGGATAGCAGGCACACACGGGGAACAAGGGTGTCTACAGCTACATCAATTTCTCCCCAAGCTGTCTGCAAAATGCTCCCTTTTTTGGCCTCATTTTGTTCATGGCAGCACCTGAAAGACTAGAAGGTTGTAAATCCAAGCAGCTTTTATACAGAAAATATTAAAATACCGTTATTCCTATTAGGATGGCATTAGAACCAGTATAGGCCTTTCCCAAAGAAAAGTCGTGGGTCAAGTGTCCAAAAGTGAGATTTTTTTTTTAATCTGAAGTGAAATTTTTAAATTTTTAAACCCTGCATAATTTGCTTTTCTCCTTTAGGAAAGAAAAAAAAGCTGCTCTTTCTATTCTTTAAGGTTAATATAATTTTCAAAGGGTATTGGGATTGGTGCTAAGAAGAAAATTTCAGTGAACCTTCCAGTATTTTCCTTGCTTTAAAAGTATTTTTTATTACTGTTGTACAAGGGTATTGTTTGTGTTATTTTTTTTCTTTAAAATAAAAAAACGAGAGAGTAACCTAACAGATTGCCAGGCATCTCTAAACCTAGAGTTAAGTATCGGGTACAGGGATTTTATTTTCATCAGTGAACTTGTGTATTTTCTCTATAGGAAAACATTTAGTGTAACTGAATCTCAGAAGCTTAAGGTGTGTCACTCGCACTTTGGAAACATTTGGAGACTTTTCATCGTCGAAGATAGCAAAAACATTAAATGCAATGATTATAAATATTAAAAATACCTGTTGAGCATCAACTACCTATCAGGTACCACATGGCATATCATGTAGTCTCCTCAGCCCAGGAACCTCACAAAGTTCCAGATAGTACATGACAATATGGTGAGTCCCTTTGTCCCTTGCTCTCATCTGTTGGCAAAGGAATTAGCATCTGTTTGACTAGAAAGTCAAATCTGAACATGGTCACTATTTGTAACTGCCGTTAGGGCTCGCTGCTGTGTCCTATGGCCTCTGGGAGGTCTCTATGAATGTTTGCAGGACTTAGGGAAACTGCATAGATTCGACATGGCCAGAGTGAATACCCTGCTGGACAAGGTAAATAGGAAGCAGAATTCCATTAGCATCTCAAAGAGAGGCCATAATTTTGTCAGTCTGTAAGCCCTAAAGAGGAAAGGGAACGTAATGAGGAATGGTGCTCTCAACCAGGTCCAGCACGGAGTCTGTGTGCCCCTGACTGGATGGGAGGAGATGTGAGTCAACACTTGAACAGACATGGGGTGTTGCCTGATAACGTTCTTGTATGTGGAGTGCCTTCTGTGCCCACTGCTTCCTGTAGGCGGACTCAGGGAGCACAGGGGCCCCATGTTAGCATGCGCTATTCAGGAACACTGAGTTGAACAGTCATTCAGCTGGCTGCCTTTTGTACTTACTGAGTTCACCTGGGGGTATAGAAAAATTTCACTGCAAGCTCTCCACTCAATCCCATGAAAATATTATTTGTATGAGGTTGGATTTCACACATCCACATATCATAGACATGTTTATTCTTCCAAGGAGAGTTTGATCCCAGAATCTGAGTTATTTTCTCCTCAACCTGTGTATACTTAGTGTTTTAGACACAGAGATCCTTCCCCTCTCTGTGGTTTTGCAGCGTCTTCCCCCACTGGCTTTCTCTATTGGAAAGCCTTCCTCCCCTCATTCCCTTTCTAAATTATCAAAGTCATATGCAAATTTTAGCTGTAGCTTGAATAGCACTCCAAACATGAAACCTTCCCTAATCTTAATGGAAAGAAAATTCTCATCCTCAGCACTATGATAATTTGTTTCTTTTTTAGCACCTTCACATTCTGCCTAAAATGACAGCTATTTGGTATTTGTTTTTTCTTTCCTGTCAACTGTAAGCTCCTTGAGAGAGGATCAGACAATGCTTAACAGAGGTCTTCTGAAGATAACTTCAGGAGGGTATCTCCTCTTCTGCTTACCATACATCCTAATGCCTGTGTTAGTGTCAGAAGTATAGTAGATGCTCAATAAATAAATGGATGACAGGCCTGACACATAAACACACTTAATAAATATTGAATTAAACAGGAAGTTGATGTTCAATTTTCATCACCTTAAATCATGAACCTTGTATCTTTTCAGTTCGATCACCATTCCCAGTTTTGAAAAACACAAAAACTCTTTTAACCCAATCTTCTTACTCTCCTTGGCATTTCTTCTAAAAGCTTTTAGACCTTTTGTGCTGTTTCAGCAGTTATTTCTAATGCCCCTTTTATGTGTCCTAAGCACCTTAACACTGTCTAAAACATTTAAGAAGTGGCTGGTGTTCACTTAATTGGAGCACATCATATCTATCCTTTCGATTTGTTTGTGTTTTATTTCTCTTCTGGGAAGAACTCATGCATATAGTTGTCAGAAATATCTTAGAGGAATGAGTGCCTGTGGCTGAACTCAGAGGTTCATGATTTTGAGATTTAGAGATAATCAAACCCAGTTCCCTCATTTTACCAGCGTGTCCAAGCCCCTGAGGTGAAGTGACTGTGAACTAAGGAGGGGACAGTACATGGTTGAGTCTGGTTTTGCACCTTTTTAAAAGATTCTTTGTCTATACATTGACAGTTGGTGTATTACTTTGCCTAAGCTATTTTCAAAAGTTGGAGGTGGGGAGAAGAGTAAATGGAGTTATGAAAGAAAAATAGGGATAGGGCTGTTTGGAAGAAGGAGTCCTCATCCCCTTTTAGCTCTGAAATTTAACCACTGCCTCATGCTGCCTGTTCTAGAGTAAAGAAGAGTAAAGAATCATCTCTCCATAGGCTTTTGGCCACAGCTCAGCACGACACACACTGCATTTTAGCATCATTTTTGGATGGATCCCACCTCCTGTGTCCCTATCGTGAAAATGTCATAAGTTCCAGCCAAATTTCTCAGGCCACTGCAGAAGCTATAGAATTAGTATGATGAGATCGTGGGGTTGCAGAGTGGGTGGATCCATTCTAGTGGTAGAGCATGTTCTTAGCATGCCTGAGGCCCTGGCTTGAATCCCCACCTTTCCCCAAAATTGATGTGATTAACTATTCAGATAGACAACAAAAAAAAAATCAAGATGATCATGATTAAATAATTTCTCCCCCAATTTTTATAAGGATCATAATTTGATCTGTCGATCTCAAAGGAGAATGACAACATATTGTTTAAATTGCCATGAACATTGGCTGCTTTATATTTTTCCTTGACAAAAAATTTAGACCCTTAAAAGAAAAATGGTATCTTAGCACAATGAGCCCCAGGTTGGTGAGCTCCTAACCACAGTAATGTTATTACTCATAAGACCCTGATTTCCTTGCAAGTAAAACACTTCTGTCTTAGTTTCTCTTAAAAATGTGTCCCTTATTATTCTATTTGTGTTTCATAGCAAATCAGTTCTAGAACTGAGTATCCCCATACATCAAATCTTTGTTGCTATCATTTTGCTTATGTGACTAATACTAATACTCCCATCTTGCCTCTACTTTTCAAGTGCTTTTTTTTATAAGGAGAACTTGCTAGCTCTCTGTTTTGGCTAATTATCTTCTTCTCATGAAATTTTTGGATTTAAAAAGATCTAGAGGTCATGAGTCTACCTTAGAGGAAACTTCTATCATTGTCTTCATTGACAGTCTGCTGCCTCAAACTATCCAAGGGCCTACTGTTTGGTCTGATAGCCCAGTATCTGTATATTTGCATAGGAAAGGAATGCCAAGTCTGCTTGAACAAACATGATATGAAAAATGGAAAAGTGAAATATTAATTGAAAGAGTGATGCTGTCTTGGGATAGGAAAGGAGAGAGAGTATTGGAGAATAGTTAAAGAGTATTGTATGTATTTTAAGTAAAAGAATTTTAGCCTAGTAAATAAGAGTAAGAGCAGACGAGGGCTGGATAGGGGAAATTAAATTATTAAGGGAGCAAGAATAAGCAAAGAAAAAGGCTGATAAAAGAGAAATGGAAAGAAACTGAAAGAAATCAGATTCCAGCATCTATCTCCTCTGGTCTCTTGGCACTGGTGCCCCTACTTCAGACATCCCTGGATTCCCTTCCTCTCCCTCACCCTCTCCTTTCTTCCGGCTGAAAGAGTGATGCTTCAGCTCTTCTTGGTTTCTGACCTCCCTCTGGCTCTTCCAGGTGTCAATTCAACATGAAAAATAATGCATCTATTATAAATATATTTATTTTTATTGCTATGCATTTCTAGGAACTGTTTTTGCAATGTACTGGTAATTTTTCTAGTTATGCGTTCTTCTCAGAACAAGGAAAATCACTACAAGTTATCTCATAAAAAATTGTCAGAGCACCTTCCTGAAATAAAGTCCAATATCAGATAATATTGACATAGGTAAAAGTCCTGTGAAGAAATGAGGTGAATTATTGTTTTGTCCTAAGACTAACTGAAAAGAATCTTGAGAGGATCTGACTTCTCTGTCTCCCTTCAGGAAAGAGTTAATGCTGTTTTTATAGATTCCTCCAGGGGCTACTAAGTCTCTCTGTAAACCCACCCTGATAAAAATGATAAAGCAACAAATCATGTGTTTCAACCCAATAAAACTCTCAGTTTGAACTGCTGAGTTCAAGTCTTTGTATACTACACCCCCACATGTATAGTCCACATCCCATTCTTTTTAAGGAACATGTTTCTGCTGTTAAAGATCCACCACTAGATGGCAGGCTTATACGTAGATTTTATTACCTGCTTCTTGGCATTTCTCTGGCATAGGTACCCACAGGCTCAGCCCAACTCCCTTGTAGACTGCTCGACTGATGCAATTCCTTGTAGACTGTTCGACTGATGTAAACACTCCTTTTCATACTCTTTTGAGAGAATTAATTTGAAATAGCTTTATCTTCAGCAGGTATCAGGTGGTAACAAGGCTTCTGCTATAAACTGATTATTTTTCATTTTACCTATCTGCATAGGGATCAGAATAATATCAGATTTTTTTTTTAAATTATGATGGAATAAGGCATGTATTTCAAAAAGCATCTCAAAGTGAAAATCAGATTCCAGGAGTAGCTTACAGTCTCCCCAGGCCTCTCTTCTTTTGGCCAGATTGTCTGGATGCTGAAGGCACAGAACCCTGGCAGCCTGGATGACACGTGTCCTCTGGCTATTTTGGTTCTTAGGTATTTGGAATTTCAAGGCCTCTGATGGCTGGATGGTTGCTAAAGAAGCCAAAATGTTTCTGTTTACTTCTTCTAAGCTAATTATATCTTCACCCTTCCAGTTCAGCTAGCACCCTTGTCTGGGCTTCTCCTCTGCTAATCCCATCAAAACCCTACTTATTTGTGCATATATAATATTTCTCTGCCAATTGCTTAGTATTGTTTTCTTCCAACTGAAAACCAAAGTAGAAGGAAAACAAGATGTTCTTTCCTGGAGTTTCATGTAAAACTTAATACCCTGGCGTTTTCCTCCAGAAGAAACAGTTTCTTCTTAGCCACCTGATCACCAGCTACTAGTAAAGTGGGCTCTTTCTTAGCAGATTGGACTTAACCTTCTCAGGTGTGTGGTGTTCATAACTTTGTCACCTCAGACCAACCACCTTGGGTTGGTTTCCCAGATGCGCTTTCTCTCTTTTCAGTATCTCCTGAACAAATCTAACTTGTATACAATGTTGCTGCTGATCTTAAAGCAATTTCAGCAAGTGTCTGTCATGGGTCTGTTCTTTTGGACACAGCATTTGGCATTTTTTGTTTGCCTTGTTTTGTGTTTTTTCATCATTTTCATCCCTTCTCAGGCTTCCATAACTTCTGAGAGATTTAGTCAGAGAATTAAATATGAGAATGAAAATTAGGAAGAATTTTACTAAGAATAATGAGAAAACTCCTTGTAAGTTTCTAGGTACACCAATAGTTCTTTGTGCTTTTTCTGCTGGTATTGCACTACCTCTAGATTTTTTGGTATCAGATATTACTTACAGTATTTTTTCTCCTTGGTCATATATGGGTAATTTTTTATTCCTGGGAACAGTCTCTAGATCAGTGCTTCCTACCCAAATGGCCAGCACAGTTCCCTTTCATGCTGATAATGATCCCCTTGGAACCTCAGGGCTTAAGACTTACTGCTTTCACTTTCCTACCCATCTGTGCCCCATAATGCTGAGCAAACATTATCATTTTCTATCTGCACCATAATGTGAAGAGTTCGGGAAGCTTTGCTTTTAGGCAGAACAAACAGGAACATCGCTGAGGTTGGGTTAGGTGGGGTCTTCAGCAGCTGTGGTGAAGCTGCCAAATGCATTGGACCCTTTGAAACCTTCTCTTCCTTCTCCCTTCCCCAAGATGCCGACTGTCAATTGTGTCACCTCCCTCAGGGATAAGTGAATGAAAGGCATAAGCAAGACTTCACTTTATTGGTGTTCAGTAAGCCAGAATTCCCTAAAAGAAAGAATGTTAAGTTGTGGGCAAATCTCATTTTCCAAATTGGATTTCTCCTCTGGGTTATCATTATGTGAACTGTTTCTAACTTGTAACACATGTCTCTACTGGCTGTCCTTTGTTTGTTTCAAACCAGCTATCTTTGATAGCAAGTGTTGGAACATATTTCTTCAGCCGGATTTTTAGAATCATTTGTCTTCCCAGTATTTTGCACTGGATAGGCGCTCACGGTCTCCTTATGATCAAGGCAGATTTCTCTAGCAGGCCAGCACCCTGGTATGTTCTTTATAAACCCACAGATGCTGCTAATGACATTGCCGATCTATGTGGTCATTTCCCAGAGAAGTTCAAACTTGGAAATATCTCTCTCTCTCCTCTCCCCCCCCCCTTTCTCTTTGTACACACACACACACACACACACACACATCCACACATCTCTCTGTCTCTCTCAATATCAACCCTCTCCCCTTTTTTTCATTTCTACATATTTCCTAAAAATTATAGTTGCTATCTCTGCAACCTAGGGCTCTAGATCATCATAAACTACTCAAAGATAAGGGACTATATCTCTTTTTCCCTATTTACTTTCCATGAATATTCTCAGCACCTACACCTTCTATTACTTGTGTTTTGAGAATTACCCAGACCTGCAGGTGTGAATAGGTGTAGGTTAGGGAGGTGTTGTTGCTGGGGATTAAACCCAGAGCCTTGTGCATGCTGAGCATGTAGGTGCTCTGCCGCTGAGAACCCTCAGGTCCTACAGAGATGTTTAAGTGGTTCTCAGCTAAGTCAGTCTCTGGACCATCCTAGGTTTGTCTTTAGTATTTATTCTCTTTAAAAAAAAAAATCAGTGATTTTAAAAGCATATCTTTTTCTTGCTAACCAGTTTAATCAACAAATGTTAATGAGCAAAGGGTTATGTTCTACTAACCCTTAGCAAAGTCTACTAACAATGAAGTTACAAATATCAATAAACAATTGTCCTTAAGAAATGCAGTCTAGTAGGAAGACAGACACATGAAAAGTCTAATAAATGCTGCTGTGTACGAACAAAATAGGAGGGGAGCACAGAAAAATGTATTATCACTTTCTCTCACAGTCTAATAAAATGGCAAATGCTTCCACTTGGCTTTACTGTGGATGAGAAATATTTTTCTATTCCCTTAGGAAGAATGCGCACACACACACACACGCGCGCGCGCGCGCACACACATGCATACACACACACGCACGCATGCACACACACGCACGCGCACACACACGCACGCACACACGCACACAGGACAAGTCTCAGATGACAGAGGAGACATAAAGAACTGCAGGCTCATCCTGAATGAATGAAGGGGGGAGGAATAGTCATAAACCAGCTAAGCTTTAGCTTTCCACTTGCCTTTGACTTTGTCCTTCCAAAGGGTTGCCCCTTAGGCATCAAAGTCAGAGGACCTGCAGTAATCATCGGCAGTTCCTCTTCCCTAGAAGGAGGACACTGAAGACCCAACATGAAACTCAAGGTTTGATGTCAAAGTATAATGTTCACATTGAAGGGATTAATTTGAGGGAAGGAAAGAACAGAAGTTAACCTTTGGCGTCCTTGGATATTTTGCTTTAAAAGAATCATTTGTGTTTTAAACACAACAATAAAAATGTATGGATTTTTGATAGACTTGCATGTTGTAAACACTCATCATGTACCTAAATATAAGAAAAAAATGACACCTCTTACTGTTAGCAAATACCACACGAGGAGGAGACTGTGTTAAAGTACAGAATAGAATGTGTAGAAACTTGAACAGAACCTAAGATAAAATTTTCTAGGGAATAAAGTATAGAGCACCTGGAATGAGGTAGACCCAGATCATGTCTGATGCATGTCACTTAGTTGGATGGCTGAAATGGCCACATGGCCTGTACCACCAGACCTTCTCTGTAACTCTATGTATGTGATATAGCAGAGAATCACTTCTATGACCTCAGAGAGAGGATTAATCAAATTGTTTTAAAAAATTGAAGCAGCAAAATTTTAATTCTTAATACCTTATGAGATTTGTTATAAGCTTTTAATGGTCTGAGGGATATGGTAAAATTATTAAATACTTGCCCTGAAGAAGTTCAAGTTTGTCCACGGTATGATCTATCAGTGAGAGGATCGGTGGACAGCCAAACAATAGCTGATCAGTCTTTAGTTCAGTCCTGAACAGCTAGATTTCCACCAGGCATCAGCTGCCTGATTTTAAAGACAGTAGGGAAGGGGGATGCAGTGTCCCATGCCTGTAGTCCCAGCAGCTCAGGAGGATCATGAGTTCAAAGCCAGCCTCAGCAAAAGTGAGGCACTAAGCAACTCAGTCAGACCCTGTCTCTAAATAAAATATGAAATAGAGCTGGGGATGTGACTCAGTGTCTGAGTGCCCCTGAGTTCAATCCCTGGTACCCGCCCCCCCATCAAAAAAAAAAAAAAAAACATAGGGAGCTGGGCAGTGGTGCATGCCTGTAATCCCAGTAATTTGGAGGCTAAGGCAGGAGGCTAGAAAGTTTAAGGCCAGCCTCAGCAACTCAGCAAGGCCCTAAGCAACTTAGGGAGACCCTGTCTTGAAGTAAAAAAGCATTGGGGGTCAGCTTAGTGGTAAAGCACCCTGGGTTCAATCCTCAGTACTGCAAAAACAAAGAGACAATATAGAAATGAAAAGCAGCCCTCTCTTCTTTATCCTATCACAAATTCAAAAGTACAGCTGCTTGTGAAGACCCTATTGTGTCTTATTTGCCTATCTCAGAAAGAGATCTTACCTGTCCTTAGTAAAAAACAAGGCTTCATGTAGCAATAAAGATTAGTCTTGCATCAGGTTATTCCTACCTTCAAAAAACCAAGCTTGAAAATCTCCAATCCCAAAAATTTCTGGAATATTGATATAGAAATTTGCTTAGCATAAAGAAGAACACTGTACTCTAGCATCTGTTTAGAGTTCTACATGTATTATCAAATTTGCCTCCGAACTATAAGTGGGAGAAAATTTAGGCACTTTACTGAATTTCAGAATTCTGATAAGTACTCTTGGAAGGAAAGAAACTAATGGGCTTTTGACATTTCAAGAACTCACTGTTGAGATTGTTAAAGTCTTCAGTAAGGAATTCTTAACAAACAGATCAGGAAGGCATTAGTAAGAAAACATTTCTAGTGAAATCTCTGCCCAGTGTACTTCTTGCAGAAAAGTCCATTTTATTCAGACCATTTGCCATTAGATGTACCCGAAAGATAATTTTCCCAGTACTGGTTTGTCTCCTGCATCTAGCACTATCCATAGCCTAGGTGAGTCTTATGTTTCTAGTTTATTTTCCCTTTATGTGTTTGAGGGGGTAGAACTTCAGGTAAAGGGTGTCACTAACACTTGAAAACTAGATCTCCAGGAAGGGTCGAGTCATCTACAGTGTGACCTTTCCCTGTCTCCTCTTTAGAAAAACTGCATTTCAATATAGACCGAGTCTAAAGCAATAGGAATAAAGCATTAAATAAAGAATTTTAGTAGGCAGCCTTTGGGGAAGGTTGGGAGAGAGGAAGGGTGGCAGTCTCCTTGAAGCCTCAGCAAATACAAGCAAGTAGTTCTCAGATTAGGCTAAAACTAAATCCCTGTTAAACATTTTCCTGGTGTACGACAGTCTGATTTGATCAGTTTCCTATGAGGTCTAGAATGACAAAGAGGAACACAGGGAGAACTTCTATCAAGTGAAATAATTATTCCATAATAAGAAACTAAGTTCTTGTTACTTATAACAGCTGCCTTGTTGGGGATGGGAGCTATGTATTTGTAAATTGTGGGTTTTTTGTTTTTCTTTGTTGTTCTTTGTTTTTGAGTATTTGGAAAGATGCTTCAGCAATAAATACTAGGTGTGCAATAATTTTGTCAGCTAGTGTGTGCTAACTTTGGAAAGGTTAGAATTGTTACAGCAGGCTGCTTTTGTTTATCAAGTCTTCCCAAAGGACGTATCTGATCATACACTTAATTTAACATTTGGGCTGAAGAGCTTAACCTTATCAGGAACAGAACTGGACTTTACAAAGTTTCCCTTATGCAAACTACAGCATGCATATTACTTTCTCCCTGCATTCCGTACATCTGGCCTCCTAGGACCAGCAACCAGCCAAGTCATTTTGTCCATTTTCATCGATCTGTATACATGAGGAACATCCTGTTTCTTTAAATCCCAAATGCTCAAATTGCCATGTAGAAACCAACTCCCTACCAATTTTTTCCACATTTAATCCTTCGTGTCTCGTCATATATTCATTTTTCTGCTTTGGTTCCCATGGTAACAAGTCTGTTGGCAAAGAAAGTATGACTCTGCTTTTAGCCTTCTGCACAATGCAAAATCCTTCAGGCAACTGTCATTAATCAGGCAGGAGGAGACTACAGTTCCCTTGCTAATGCCAAAAATCCTTTCCCTCCTGCATGCATTTCCCATTCTATCCCTAAATCAGGCTCACTAGCCCAAGAGAAAAAAGACAGCATTCATGGGCATCACCCAGAATTCCTTCAACTACTGCTACAAGTATTCAAACCTCCTCCCACTGAATCACAGATGCAAGGATTTAACCTTTTTGTTCAGATGGCTTCCTTCTCCAAAAGCATCAATGACCAGTGTATAATTAATGACAAACCACTGAGGTCAGCATAGAAAGGCAAGTTTCACTCACTTTTCTATAAAAATATCCTCAATATGCATCTGTCATATAGCCCAGGGAATAAGTATGTCCTGAACTGAGCCTTTAATCAGTATCAAATGACAAGACAGTGGGGACATTTAAGCATTTTCTCCTAGGATTAGTTAAATGGCACCAGATGGGAGGTCAAGAAATTTTCCAGAGTATTGAGCTACTGAAGAGGAGAGAGAAATAACAAAAGATGTACGTAAGGAAAGAGAACATTGTAACCGGTGGCCTCATGTGAGCAAGGGTACTTCAGTTGGGATAATGCAGTGTTCAAGAATGAAAAACTTAAGAAACCTACTGAAACCAAAGGAAATGAAGGGTGGAGATAGAAGGGATTGGGAACCTGAAAAGGAGAGAATAGCTTTATTCAGACTTTGGCCCAACTTTGTAAAATATTTTTGCTAGTAATGTTTCTCTTAATAGATTTATGTTTTAAACTTTATAATTCCATCATAGCTTGGCACTAGTACCCCCAAATCTCCTATGTCCTCAACCTTTAGGGAAAAAACAGAAGTTTGTCAGAAATTGAACAAGATTTATTTAAATGTGTATAGATTTTTTTTGAAAGCTGATGAATTCAAGAGAATGAAAATAGATATTAGAGATAAAAATGTAGTTATCTCAGTTGTAGTTAAGAAAATTATCAATGTAAATGATCCCCCTTTGCTGAGTCTTATGAGACGCGATATTTAAGCACAGTGAAGTTTTAAAGTTAGCTGCATATATTGTACAAAGCTATTTTTGGCTCTTTATAGGTTATTTTCCTACATTAAGAAAAGTTTTCTTATATTAAAAACTTATTGTGACTCAGGTTTTGTGTCTAGGTATAGACACGTATACATAGGAGGGTTTTTCTTTGCTCATTTGTTTTGCACAGCTGAAGTAATGAGGTTAAATAATGCCTAAGTATGCAGGTCAGTTGACCTTTAAGAGAGCAGGATTAAGGAAAGCATTTGACAAATGGACAAAAGAAATCACATTGTATTTCCTGTATCTCTCTACCCCCTTTGCACTGCCCTAGCTCTCTACTGAAGAATCGCTCATTTAGTCAGGAAATTCAAGATGAAACTCTCAGGCAGAAAGAATATAAAGCAGTTCCCATACTTGCTAGAAAAGTAATTTATTTTCAGAATGTACTATTGAAATAAGTTGTTTTCAATACTTGTCTTTCCACCCAGAGGACTCTTACTGGTCTTGAATGTGGGAAAGGCATCTAATTCAGGTCAGAAATGGTGTTTTGTGTTGTTTTAACTCTTATGAATTTAGTTTTAGCTTTGATGACACCTAGTGTCAATGGAATGCAATAAATGTTTAATACTTCTGCTCAATGATGATTAGACATTTCCCTTTAACAGTTTTCCTCCTGTAAAATGCAAAGCCTTATTATTTTGTTTGGAATGAAGAGAAAGATAATTGATAGATCAACCACATATATTTTGCTTGAAGAACCAATCAAGTTTCTCTTTGTACTCAGTGCATAGAAGGGACTAAAGGAAGCTTAGGGATGGTGACATTGTCTACATAAGAAGGAGGAATTTTTTTTCCCCAGTTTAGTGGAAAATCTGAGGTAAATCTACAGAATTCTGCTCAAAGACTATCACAAATGACCTTGTAAAAGTGTACTGCAAGATTACTGTAGATTACTGCGTGTACAGTGTTTTTTTTTTCCATTTTACCACCACCCAAGGGCACCCCTCACCCAGGTGGATATATGTAAACCATACTATGAACCATGGTCTCATTCTATTCAAAGAAGAAATATTAGAAGTGATTCTAAAGGAGAACAGTGGTAAGTTTTCAAATGATTTGTTAATAAGTAAAAAGATACTATATATTGTTTTGAGGTTAAGAATCTATGAAAATTATTTTCTGAACTACTACTGATTACTTTTGACCTCTGTTATTTTTGGGCATAATGTTTTTATTATTCTATAAAGTTCTAATTTCACTTATATAAATTAATATTTTCATATGTGCCAGATACATAAAAACACAAATTTTTCATTTGCGGTCATATTAATCAGTTAGTGAAATATTTCACTCTAAGTTTAAGAAAAATTCCTAGGCAGTGATGCAACTTTGAGTCATTATTTTAGTAAAATGAAGACGGTCTCTAGAGTCATATTATTTTATGATATCTGACTTCACTACCATATGTGCAGCACAACAGTGACATCTTAAGGCCAAGTAACCAGAGTTCCTTTAGTCAGAGAAAGAACTTGAATTGCGATCTGATTTCAAAGAAATTCCATTATGTTAACAAGTAGTTTTCAAGTTTACAATATGCAATTGGTAGATAAAGTGCTTCTTTATGACTTCTTTTGCAGTCTTTGTGAACATTTTAATGTGCATTAGTAAATGCTGACATTTTACATAGACATACTGTATATTAATGCATGCATTTCACTGCATCGTTTACTGATACTCCCCTTGTAAAGCTTTTATGGAAGAACCAACAAGCCACAGCAGTATAGCAAAAGAGGCTTAATCTTTATAAATTGGGGCCTTTTCTGTCTCTTTGCTAGCTTAGGTGGCTGTATACAAATTCGGGTGGGAGGGGGCAGGAAACACCTCTTAACATTTAAGATTTTCTACTTGGGTATATGCTAGCCAATTCAAAACAAATTGCTTACTTTAATAAAAAAAAGTTTTAACATTTTATAAAAAAATCAAATCATGACATGTTTAATTGAAATGGCTGTATTGTAATTAATATTTTGAGATAATTGTGATTTTGAGCTTAAAATTATATAAAAAAATTGTCATTTTTGTATGTGTTAAAAGGACTATTGTATCATGATTAACAGTACTTTTTAGTTGAACAACATATTGATGTAAATAAAACTGAATGAAGACATATTTACTACTTTAATAACATAGATTGTGAATGTATTTAATGGTTTTTTTGCAGTATGAGACCATAACAACCTTGAAAACTGCTTCATTTTCTGTGCAAAGAAGTCCTATGAATCTATATTTTAAATTTACTGAATCAGTGAAATTACTTTGTCAGTTAATTTGCAAATGCAAGCTGTACTCTCCAGTTTTATTTTATGTATTGACACTAATTGGTAAAGGTATACAATGTGATTAGAATGCATTTTGAAGATGCTTTCTGTACAGATATAAAATACAGGGACTAAAATAATGCTGTGCAGTGTATAGCAGAGCCATTTTTCGGCTTTGGTGTACTCAATTTTTTCAGTATTTAAAAAAAGTGTTTTGAATAACATAAAAGTCTCTTTATTGTATAAATAATAAAATGTCACCTTATTGTAAAGTGTCTTTTGTTCACTATCAAAGCAGACTTCTTAGAAACAGAGTTGTGACATGAAAAGGGCATGTTTCTTTTAAAACAAAACAAACACTGTAATCAATATTTGAACAATGTAATTTTTATTATGAACATGTATTTATCTTTATTAGCAATGATTTTATTATGTAAGCATGCCTCAATCACCTAAAAGTTACCTATCTACATATCTATCGATAAACATGCTTATTGAATTGGCTACTTAATAGAAATATATGGTAAGTGTCATAATGACTGATCAGCTAGTTCTGATAATTTTGGTGTAAACAAAAATGTTTATATTCAATTTTTATTAAATCGAGTTACCTATATCAAATTCCCTTTTAGAAAATTACTGTATGACTGTAAATTTAATCTTATCAAGACTGTAAGTAAATTTTAAAATTAAGGTGCTAAAAATAAAGAGATGCACAAAGTTAGATTAAAACATACCCACAGGTATATTAAGTATACAAATACCTGCTACATAAGTGTTTAAAACAAAGTTCATTTTTAAAGATTCATTCCTTTCCTCCTCCTTTCCTTCTGCCTTTCTTTCTTTCCTTTTGTCTATGTCTGGGGCTTTATCCCAGGATCTTACACATGCTAAGCAAGTACTGAGCTGCATCCTCAGCCCATTATTTTATTTTTGAGACAGGGTCTCACTAAGTTGCAGAGGCTGGCCTTGAACTGGTGATCCTCTTGCCTCAGCCTCCTACATAGTTGGGATTACAGCCGTGCGCCACTATACCATACTGGCTTTAAGATTTCTTTATGGTACATGTTATTTGTTGTTTTCTCTTGCTGCTACCTATAGAATTAATAAGGTCTTTTTTTTTTTTTCCCCTTAAGGAACAAAAGGTGTTTAAATGCTCACGCTCCCCAGGGGGAGATCCAATCTCTAGTTCTTCTAAATCTAAAAGTACTAGATTATCATATGAAAACAATACCAAGACATCACTTTTTTTAAAATGTCAAAATTTTAAAGTCAAAATTGTAAAAGTAGTTATAATAACACTTTCATTATTTCTCCGATAATCCTATCTTGAGTATTATTTTTGAGAAATTACCAAACCTGATAAAATGATTTCATAAAACAGGGGAAAAAGACCTAGTCAATCATTAGAAAAGAAATATTCCAACTAGACTAAAACAAAAACAAGATAGTGAATGTTAATTTAAAACTTATACTGAGACCAACCATAACACAAAGTCCTATCACAGGGTAATGAAGTCATTTTTTTTCTTACCCCCAAAAAAGTATCCAATATAATTCATTTTGGTTTTATATCTAATTAAAAGGTAGAAATTAAATACTCATATTCAAATCAACTGGTTATATTATATGGATTACAAAAAGAAATGAGAAAAAAAAGAAACCCAATTCTACAAAAATGCTTTGTTGTTATAAAAGTATTAAATCATCTTACAAAAAAATTCACTTCTGAAGGAAGTACTTGCAAGTTTTAAGGGAATGAATGGGGATAGGATAAATTTTGTGGAAAACATTCAGACTAAATTATGACTGTATGTGGTTAATACCATTATAAATGTACACAACACCTTAGAAAAAAATGTTTAATAGTTATCAATGAAAAATATTTATTGGCAGTGATAAAAGCCCAGGTCAATTATACCAATGGCTAGGTGATAACTGGTAAACTAGAAGATCAGTTATAGCAATCACTTTTAGATGATACTAAAACAAAATGTAATACTCTTCTAAGAATTAACATGATGACCAGGATTAGAAAATGCCATTTAAGTAGGAATTCGGTCTCTCAAGTACTCCAGTATAGCAGCTGTTCCTTTCATTAATATGGCTGCTCGAGGAACACGGAATGGATTTCCATCTAGTAGTAAAGTTCTAAAACAAGAGAGAAATTGAGAACGTCAACATTTTCTATTAGTGAGATATTTTTTCATGGAAATAATTTTTATTTGCAATCTACAAATAAAATGTATATTTCTCACATTTGTCCCCTTTCAAAACTGAACATTTAAATAGTTGGAATTACAACTAAAATAAGAATCCAAACAACATAAGTTGAACAACTATATGTAAAAAAAATAATGTACATTCCTTTTTTTTTTTTTTTGTGGTGTTGGGGATTGAACCCAGGGCCTTGTGCTTGTGAGGCAAGCACTCTACCAACTGAGCTATATCCCCAGCCCTAATGTACATTCCTTGACTCAATATTTTTAACAATCTTATGCTATAGGATATAAATATTCAATTTACAGATGAGGAAAAACATACTTACAGAGGCAAGATAGACTTGTTGAAGTTAAAACAGCTGCAAATGGTGGAGTTGTGATTTGAAACCCCATTCTATCTAGCTTCTTCCCAATCTTATTACACCACATACTATGTGACTGCATTAGATTTAGACAAGTATTAAAATAAGCAAATTTTCAAGTACCCATGCCAAGGACTACAATGTAATCAATGTATTATGTCCTCCTGGCCCTGCAAAACATTAATATATATCTTACCTCTCCCTCCCTTGAGCAGATATACATACAAAAGTCTATGTGTTTGGAAATAAGGTTCACGTTAGATTTAAGTGTTTCTTCTTTTGTTTATTTACACAATTAATGAAATATCCTCAATTTGAAGAGACTTAATTTGTAACATCTTAATTTAAGTCAAAGGACTTACACCATATTATACAGTTTATCTAAATTATATCTTCAAATATTTGTTTCTTTTAAAGATGTATTTGAATTTCTAGAAAAAGGAGTTAGAGTTGAACCTCATTATTCACAGATTTCATATCTGTAAATCTGTCTACTCATTAAAATTTGTTTGTAACTCCAAAATCAGTATGTGTGACACTTCCAAGGTCATTCATGGACATGCACAGAGAAAATCTGAGTCACCATACTGGTATGACCCCAGTTGAAGTCATACAAGGTGAGGTTCTACCTTCTTGTTTCAGCTCTTACACTATAAACAAATGTCCTTTCTGTGATCCATTTGGTGCCACATTTAAAAAATTTTTGTACTCTCTGTTGGTGATTCTACTGTGAAAAATGGCCCCCAAGTGTAGTGCTGAAGTGCTATCTAGTTTTCTTTAAGCCCAAATGTGCGTTCTGGAGACAACACATATGTGGGGTAACCTTTAATCAGGCATAAATTATAGTGCTGTGGGCCATGAATTCAACGTTAATGAAGCAACAATAACGTCTTTATACTGAAACACACACAAACCAAGGTTATGTACTGATGGGTGTATGAAAATATTGTGACCACACTCTTGTAAAAACCTTACCCTGTACTTCCCCTAGAAACAATAGTTCAATATTCACTAATTCAGTTCATAGTAACTTTGTAGAACATGATTACAGCAAATAATGAGAATCAACTATACCTCCTATATGAGGTACCAGAGCAGATGCCAGTGCTGCCCCAGTAAAGTCAAATATACCAATTAACATGCAGTTATCACTGAGTAAGGTACTTCTGACATATTCTGTTTACCAGCTGGCTTTTCATTAACATCTTGAAGCCCTTTTATATACATGTAACCAGCACTTCTTAGGTGCTTAGTATGTTCTAAGTTTGGGAACATCTCTTTTCTAAAGGACAAAAAACTGATATGAGTCCAAATCAGAATAGGGAGTAATTCTGCTTGGAGAACAGTGACAGTTTTCAAAAGAAATAGATGAGAACTGGGCATGGTGGCACACGCCTGTAATCCCATTGGCTCAGGAGTCAGAGGCAGGAGGATCCTGAGTTCAAAGTCAGCCTCAGCAACTTAACGAGGCCCTGAGCAACTTAGTGAGACCCTGTCTCAAAATAAAATATAAAAAGGGCTGGGGATGTGGCTCAGAGGTTGGACACCCCCAGGTTCAATTTCTGGTACCCACCCCTCCCCACAAAAGAATCCCCAAAGAAACAGATGAGAAAAATACTACTAGAAGCAAACACTGTATTTATACCTATATAAGAAAACATATAATATAAACAAGAAAAATATGTGGTAAAACTTGAAAAACAGAATGGGGATTTTGAGTCCTGTTAGTCATTATTTTCAACAGAATATTAAGTTTGTTACTTCACTTCCTAAAAGATTATCTGAAAAACAACAACAAATCACTTCAACAAAAGAACTAAATAAATGGAAAAATTCAGTAGACTGGTATACCTTAAATTCACACAATTCCCAAGCTCTGGTGGGATTTGTAGGAGATCATTATTTTGAAGGTCCAATGTAGTCAGATTTTCCATCATCTTCATTTTCTGAGCATCCACAGATCCAACTTGATTGTTACTAATCAGAATTGTTTCAAGCGTTGAGATACAATACAGAACTTCAGGGAGCATTTTGAACCTGTTAATACATGAACAGAAAACCTAAATATACTAGAATCAGAGGTCCAAATTCTTAAAAAATAGATGATCTTAAGTTTTATACCCTGAAATATTATTTCCATTAGTGTATTTTACAATATATTTGGTGTGTGTCCTAAATTCAAACTTTCCAGAAAATAAAGAAAATGGACTAACTCTGGAAACCTTGAAATACATATTAGACAGACTATACTGATTAAATAAAATCAAAACTTTAAAATAAATTCTATGTTTCTCTGCTCATTCAGGAGGTAAGGAAATCTTCCTCAGATTTTCTATTTAATATCTTCATGCAGATATTTTGTATGTTCACATTAACTTCGTATGAGTTACTGCCAATATATTATGTAAATTTGAGATTTATATTTTGATTTGACTGAGGCATCCACAGTGAGTACACTATGGATTCTTAACGTGATGACAAACTAGCACAGATACTGACATCCTTATCCCAACCAACCCTGAGGATGCTACAGGAAAGAGAAAGGCTGATGGCTCTCTGAGTAATACTCAGAATTAACAAAATCATGGAGGACTCCTTCAGTTGCAGATGCTGTCCCAGTTTCAGTATGAGGTAAACTGTAACCTGAAATAGCAAAGAAAAGGGCAGGCCGATGGAGAACATTTTATCTGTGGCTTTTACACTTTACCATACTGCCCTTCTTTCCTTCCTTTGTTGTTTGGATGCAAAAGAAGTGATAATGATAGGGATACTCAAGAACGGCACTGAGTCAATAACCAAGAATACAATTCAGTTGAGAGCTCAGCAGCTCAATGGAGAACTAATAGCTCAATCTATCAGTAAAAATTAGGAGAGATCTGAGCAGTGCATATATTTTTAAATAATGACGATAATGGTATACACTATACATGACAAAACACAAATAGTGAAAAACAGAGCAAAAATTAGAAGTATGTATTTTAACATTACCATGCATTAGTTTTCTCATCTATAAATAAGGAATAATAATAGTACTAAAATATATAAATTTGTTCTAAGGACGAAATAAATATATTTGAAAACCTTAGAACATTATCTGGATTATAGTAAATATCAGTTATTAATAGTTTTATTAAATTGCTGTTAGAATCATTTTTTATCATATCAAACAATATGCCATGGTTGTTAATAGCTCTACATTGGGAGCATTCTTGAAGTTTCTCCAATATACCATGTTTTTATATGTTTAGGCCTTACCATATGCTATTTGTTCTAACTGGGATGCCATTTCCCCAAGTGCCTGGCAATTATCTATTCAAGCCTTGGTTTTAGTGCTACTTCCTCTACCTTCAGTTAATCTCAGTGGACCTTTTCCTATGCATTATGTTTCCATTATAGCAATTATGATTATTTACCTTATTTATTACAACAATGATTTATTTGTATATTTGTCTTTCTACTAAGCTACAGGTTTCTACAAATTGTAAAATGGAACAAAAAATCTTCTACACATCAATTGTGAGAATTCTAAGAAAGCAACATCACTCTCAATTCTAAATAAAACAAAATAAAATCTGGATATTGAAATAAAGTAAAAATATGAGTTCTTTTTGTTATTTTCTTCTTTTGTTTTCTCTAGTAAGAAAGATCAATATATTTTCCATAGAATGGCTATTGGAATTATCTGTTTTCTTACCTATTAAAGGAAATATTGATCATTTGTAGTCTTATCAACAATTTCATTTCTTCTGGCAAAGAATTTAAAAAATTGTTCCTAAATTGGAAATCAAAATAGATGAAAATAAAAATTTTATGAGTTTAATTTATAATTAAAATTTTGAGCAGAAAAAAGTGCGCGTATCAGTTTGTCAATCCTTAATCTGATCTCATTAATGCTGAATTCTGAGTCAGCTGATTCAAGCATTTGGTTAGTGTGTCAAATCTAAATAACAACAACATGCAACCCAATGATATAACAAAATCATCTTCTTAATAATACACAACAGGGTGAACATTGTAAACTAATCTTTTAACTTTTTATTTTTTGTTTTCATTTTTTTTAATTTTTTTATTAATCTTCTAATTCTTTCAAATTGAGTTCAGCAATACTTCTCACAGTCTAGGCCCCTGAGAACATGTTTATAATCCTACACAAAACAAATATTCTCTCAGTGTTAAATCTCTTGCAAATAGACATGACACTTTACTCCAAGAAGAACTGAAACATTACAGGAAAAAAATGAAACAAGTTAAAGAGATATTATAGGTTTAGAAACCTGGATCTTTTTACTCACAAGGTATTAAGCAAGTTCATTTCTATTTTAGGCATAGAATTTCAATTTGCACAGTGAATTTTTTTTTTTTTTAGATGTTACAATGAAACATGGCAATAAACAGAATCTTATTCATTGTTGGAAGGATCTGGGAAAAATGTTAGAAGAAAGGTTAACAAGAAGGCAGACACAGACTAACTACAAATAGAAAACGTTTGTTAGAAAATTATTCCAAACCAGGTGCTTATTAAACCTGATTAATTTTCTCTAAACTATTTCTTTGAGTTCAAAAGTCAAATCTTTATATTTCACTGTTGTATAATTATGTTAAAATGAACCCCTAATATTATGTGTAACCCAAAGAAACTAATAAAAAGTTAACCATGGGTACAGTGGCCCACACCTGTAATCCCAGTGCCTCCAAGAAGCTGAGGCAGGAGCCACCTCAAAGCCAGCCTCAGCAACTCAGTGAGGCACTGAGCAACTCAGTGAGACCATCTTTAAATAAAACACAAAAAATGACTGGGGATGTGGTTCAGTGGGTTAAGCATCACTGGGTTCAATCCCTGGTACCAAAAAAAAAAAAAAAAAAAAAAAAAAAGTTAAGTCAAATGTGTTGAGTCTTATTTTCTACGGTAAAACCTATGTTCTTTTTTCATATTTTCCCCCAACTATTATCTGTATTAAGTTGTGTTGAATAACCCATAGCTGATTACTATTCTTTTCCTAGAGAGTGTTACAGTTACTAATATCAGACATGAAAATAAAATTTGGTCATTTAATTAGAAACTCCCAGTTATGGATATAGACAGTTCCATTCACATAAACAGAAGATTGGGGCAAAAAGAAATAATGACAGCAGCAATGGGAACATGGATTCATTCCCTCAGCTCCATCATTACTGAACTAAAATACGATTTTACAATTTTCCTACTGTAATTGCCATCCCCATATAGAAGCAGTTCCATATCTAGTGGGAGTGGAATGTTACTACATTTCCTTCAATCCCATCAGCAAAAACAAATCTGTTTGTGCAAGAACAAAGCCTAAAACAGATATAACTTAGTGTTACTTGAACACTGAGCAAAGCAGGAACAGACATTCTTTGAATGATAACACATCTAAGAAAAAATATAAAAGCATGGGAAAGCCCAAGCAATAGAGATATACTTTACAAAAAAAAAAAAAAAGATTCTGTATTCTAAGCAAAAACATAATTAACTCTTGAGACATCTATTGGTACCCTTAAAGGAACTGTCATACTTTGCTATCCATCCCCTCCAGCTGGACACACTTATATTTTCTATTACTTCTATAGAGCTTAAAGTAGTTTTTGTTCTCTTTTTTATTTTTTTTTAAACTTTATTTATGGTCTTATGTATTTAATGGACTGAAACCAAGTAGTTTCCTTAAAGAGAAGCCTTGAAAGCTGCTGTGCCAGCATGGGGTGTACCAATTTTATGATATTTACTTGTAGGAAATAAACAATACAAAGGAAGTATTTTCCATGTGTTATTTGTAATTTTGCTTAGGCAAGAATCTAAAAAATGTGCTATTATTTTTAACATGTTAAATAATTCTGTCATCACAATTTATAGTGTTTACAAATGATGTCTGATTAAACAATTCCTTTTTTTTTTTTTTTTTTTTTTGGTACTGGGGATTGAACCCCCAGGGACACTCCACCACTGAGCCACATCCCCAGCCCTATTTTATATTTTATTTAGAGACAGGGTCTCACTGAGTTGCTTAGGGCCTCTCTAAGTTGCTGCGGCTGGCTTTGAACTCATGATCCTCCTGCCTCAGCCTCCCAAGTGCTGGGATTACAGGTGTGCGCCACCACGCCCGGCAACAATTTCTTTAATATTTAATTTTCGATTTCCTTTATAAAATTGTTAATAAAGACCAATTTCCATACTTACCTATGAAAACATGACATAAAGGGCAAGTTAGACAAAACTTAAAGACAAGTTATAATTTTGAAAAAGTCAAACAACCATAGCAATAAATACCTTAGATCTAAAAAAGTCAATTTTTGAAGCATACATAACTCCAAGGATATAGAAGAAAGCTTATTAAAACTGAGATTGACATCAGAAACCATTGCCTTCAGTTCTACAATCCTGAAACAAAAACAGTTGTTAAAAAATCTTAGCACTGAATTCACTACCAGAACTTCAAAACAAAAAGCAGATCATAAATGAAAAAAATCCTATATTATTTCTAATTATGATTCTGTTTTACTTTTTCACAAAAATTACAGAGTTTAGATATGTAACATAAAAATTTAAAAAATTAAATAGGCTTACTATCATTTGTCTAAGTATTTCTATTTGATCCTAAGTGTATGTCGAAGTTTAATTTTAAAATATACTTATTCTGGGGCTGGGCTATTGCTCAGTTGGTAGAGTGATTGCCTTGCATGCACAAGCCTTGGGTTCAATCCCTGGTATCTCTACCACCACACCACCACCACCACCAACAACAAAAACCTTATTCTGCATTTAAACCAAATGTGGTACAAAGGAGAAAAATCAGATCTAGGAAATTGTTATACTTACTCTGTTAATGATCTGAATCCATAAAATAAATTGTTGAACAAATATCTATATCATAGTAGTGTTTTTTTAAGATTACTTAATATTATCTATTTCTAGTCCTCATACATATATTAAAATATATATTAAAATAAAATATTATTTTTTGTGGTACTGGGAATTAAATTCAAGGTCTCATACACACTGGTAACTTCTCTACTACTGGGCTATACCCTCACTCTACCTCAAGAAAGATTTTAAAAACTTGATGTCAACTTTTTTTTATAGTATCCATTATCTAAATTTTCATTTATTTAATGATGATTACAAGAAAATGAAATCAATTCCTAGGTTTGGTAAGTGTCACCCCAGCTTAGGTTAAAGACTTAAAGAAGAAATATTAAACATTTCTAAGTAAGTCTAATCAAGCTTAGTAGTTTTAATTACACTATAATATGATTTCTAAGAAATAAAAGTTAAAAGTTAAACTATAACAAATCATTTTTAGTCTATCACATTAGCAAAGAAGAAGAAAATGTGAAATGCTGTGTAGAAGACGGAATAAAAGTTTCAATGTATAACTGACAGAAATTTTTTAAAAAAAATTATTAGATACATGCATTTTAAGTTAAATTCTTTGACTTAGTAATTGTTCTGGAAATTTGGCCTAAAGAAAAAATGATTTATTGCTGTTAACTTTATGTTATGTAGGTAAATTAGATTTTTAAAGTGTTGTTTACAACACAGGTAAACAAATATATATGTATGATTCCAGATGGGAATTGCTTGAAATAAAATATCTTTAAGTTAACAGAACATATCAGTGATAGGACTATAACTGATATGTCCCTTCATTTAGTCCAAAAAACTTATGAATATATATTGTTTTTATAATCAGAAAATGTGGTAAAATGTATGAACTACAAATTAAAAATGTAAAAAAGAGAGGAAGTGGTTTAGAAATTTTCTAAAGCAAAGCATGTTTTTATTATCTTTCTTCTTTAACTTTCTAAGTTGCTAAAAAAGTGACACAATAGCTATGGTAACAGACTAACATAATGTTTTGTATAAGAACCAGATTGTGGAATCAAATGAGAAAGTAATAAGGTAACATCTCTTAAATCTATCCTAATTCCCAATTTACTTGTTTGATCCTAGTCCCCCTTATCCTATCTGCAAGCAAATCTAAATACTCAACTATTCTATCAAATACCTCTCAGTTGTTTAAACAAGAGACAACTAGAAGATGGACCAGGCCTCCTTTGGCAATGAATGTTCTTAGTTGTCATCTTTCAGGACCAATAGTTCTATATTTTGTAAACAATGAATTTTATACTTTGGCTAGTGTTTTAAAAATTTTAAACATACAAAAAAATTTTGGGACAGTCAATGAAAGCCATTCTATTTTCTTAATATATCCTCCTCCTCATTTCTTTTTTCACTTTTAATATGTAAGTGCTTACTAAGCACTAGGCCTGGTTAAATGCAATATGTGGATTTTGTTATTTAATTATTATAAACAGATATTATTACTCCTACCTCACAGGCAAGGAAACTAAGAGCAGCTATGTAACCTGATCAAAAAGGCAAGTGAGTTCTAATAATTGCAAGTGAAGAACTCTTTCAGAGAAGAAATTATTAATAGGGTTCAATCAATTTTGCTTTTTTTAATCAGTAGAAAATTTCAGTGGTTTGGCAATTCACTAATATAAGGTCCAAAATGAAATTCCTATTAATCCACATAGACCTGGCATTGTGTGGTCTCTTAACAACTTTCCTTTAATATTTCATTATATAGGAAGAGTAACTTAATATTTTAATAACTTTAATACCTATTTTCCAATTTTACAATATAAAAGAAAGAGAAACAAAGTTTTAAAAACCCCGTTTACCTCCCCGAAAAAATACAAGTATCTTAGACATTTTGCTATATTCCTCTAATATTAATGTCATATCTTAATAGAAATTGCATCATGAATAGTTCTTACCTTTTTGGAATTTCACATAGTTGATTCTTACTGAAGTTAACAGAAGTGATGATGTTGTTTTTTATTGCATCAAACACTTCATCAGGAATGAAAGTTGCTTGCTTATCACTAAATGAAAAATGGTATAAAAATGAAATACTCTTAGCAATTCAGAAAGATATGATTATTATTATTCTTTTTAAAAGTCCTTTAAATATTTTACAAAAATTTTCTAAGTAGTGATTATGAAGTTTTGCAAAGAATGGCACAAAAATTTACCAGCTCACAGTCTGGAATTTAGACAATGAACTGTGTTACAACACGTTGTGCCACACTTTCTACACACTTACATACAAAAATGTGAACAAAAACAGAAATACTTCTAGGTCTAGGAAACCTAGAAGTCATATATAGTAAATGGATATGTCTACCTTTGACTAAAAAATCTGTAATTTTAAAAGTTAGTTGTTGGCCCTTTTCTTAAAAACCTTTCTTCGGTTACTTACAAAATAACAAACACTTTTTTTTTTTTTGGAACCAGGGATTGAACTCAGGGACACTCGGCCACTGAGCCACATCCCCAGCCCTATTTTATATTTTATTTAAAGCCAGGGTCTCACTGAGTTGCTAAGGGCCTCGCTAAGTTGCTGAGGCTGGCTTTGAACTCACGATCCTCCTGACTCAGCCTCCCAAGTCGCTTGGATTACAGGCGTGCGCCACCACGACCGGCTAACAAACACTTTTAAAAGTTCAACATTAGGGGCTGGGGTTGTGGCTCAGGGGTAGAGCGCTTGCCTAGCATGTGTGAGGCACTAGGTTCAATCCTCAGAACCACATAAAAATAAATAAAATAAAAAGGTATTGTGTCTACTGACAACTAATTACATAGATATATATTATATATAAATATATAAATATATATAATATATTTATAAATATATTTATGTATATAAATATATAATATATATGTTATATATAATATATAATATATTTATATATTATATATAAAAGTTATATATAAAAATATATATAATATATATAAAATATATATAATACATATATATATAAAAGTTAAACATTTTACTAAATTAGTTTTAGGTTGGTCACCTAGACAAACTTCTCTCTCCTTTAGTATGTAACCAGGTAGACAGAATAGTGGACTGATATAAACTATTCCTGGTTCCACCTTACCTTCCTCGAAGCTCAGTACTTTAATTATTTATCCTACATCTTTTGCAAATACCCATATATATGAATTTTCTTATTAAAATTTTCAGTTGGATTCTCAATAAAATAAGTTTAATCAAGCAAAAATATAGAACTCTGACATTTATATAAATTTATCAATTTGGTGATATTATAATTAGCCATCATCCTTACTTTTTTTTTTAATAATGATTAATGCCTAACACAATGTCATTCACTTCAAAGAAACTTCAATGGAATGCCAAATGGATGACTACAAGGACTATATGGACAAGAGAACAGTATTACATGGAACTGAGTAAGGAGGCCATCATAATACAGATAGGAAAAGTGATGGACAAAATCCCAGTTATTATGCCTTTCACTTCTGCTTTAGCACTCCCATTTTCTGTTGTACAGATATAGCATTTTCATCTCTTCAATTATAAATGCTCAAATCATGGGTAAATGATTTATGCTAATCAAACTTGAAAGTCATACTATTTTTGGAATTTAGTTGAATGCATTTACACTTGTCTGGACATTATATTTTAAAAAGAATACTCAGTTCAAATTAAAGTCTCTTAGAAAAACAAGTTACAATAAAAAGTTATAATTCAAGCAACCTAAGACATACCTTTTTTCATGCTTTTATAGTATCTATGCCTTTAAAAAGTAGGAATGGTTATACTACTTTTAGATCAATACTACTTTATAAAGTTATGCATAAATAAATGCAGAGTATTCAGGAAGAATCTAGTACAGTGACTAGAACAGAATAAGGACTCAATAAAACATTCAGGATGGAAGGAATGGAAGACAAGGATAAAAGAAATTCTAAGTTATGAAAATCTAAGGCAGGAATTAAGTCTGTTCCATCAATTACTGTATTCAAGGCACTCAGCATAGAATTTGGTACTTAACAGAGTCCAAGAACATCTACTGAACAGATAGATTATGTGGAAGATATGCTAAGGTACAAAGCTATATGAGAAGAGGAACACTAATATATTTACAGAGGAATACTGCCTATGTTAGTGCCCCAAAAGAAACTTGGCTTAGAGGAGTGATTTCTACATACATCAAAGAGTGGCAAACAAGACATGAGAACAATGTGAATGAAAAACGAATGTGAAATGGAGACTGTACCCTGACTATTGAGAACATGCTTCTACTGACACAGTAAGGGTAAGTGGCCAGACCCTGATGATGGTTGTGTTGCTTCTTGATAAAATCTAGTCACCCATCTGACTTGAGTCTGTATTCTTTTGTTTTCCTTGTAATACCTGTACATGAGCCAATCACCAAAAACTCCTGACAGTATATCTTACTTGACAACTAACTTTGATCTTTGCAAAGGTATCATCTTTCCCCAAATTAATGCACTTCTACAATGAATAAAAATTTTTAGGTTTTTAATCTCAATTTATATACTAACATTGTAATGGCTTCAGTTTTAATGTATCTACTATAAGAGGACCTTATAACTATGATATGTTATTTAACTAATATTCAGATAAATTAACAGGGTAAGACTTCTCAAGCTTTTGCCTGTTTTTCAGGGTTGAACTAAATGATACTTATTTCTTATTTAACTAACATAGACTTACCTTCCAATATAAAACTCTCTTTGGATATTGATTACTGAGTCAAAGTACTTCATTACCAATACTATCCCTCTTTTATATTATTTTACATTAATATTATTTATAATTATATTTTAATCATTTTATATTTAATATTAAAATATTAATACAACAATCTATCTCTCAAGCATTATAAACACAAATCACATAAAGAATGGGCATTTAAGTTCATTATACTTTTAATGTGCATTTATTTCATCATTCATTTTGCAACTACTAGTATTCTAGGTACTCTGATTAATTTTTCTTCATCAATTGTCCCTTTTCTAGAAGAAAGGATTCTTTCTTGGAAGTTTCCTACGTTTTTTGTAATGTTTTAAAAAAATGAATTACTCCAAAAACTCCACCAAATGACTGTTAGAGCTAATAAACAGATTTAGCAAAGTAGCAGATTACAAAAAAAAAATACCAAAATCAATTGCTTTCCTATAATATACCAACAATGAATCTGCCGAGAAAGAAATCAGGAAAACAATTTATCCACAATTGCCTCAAAATAATAAAAAAGCAAATATCTAGGAATAAATTTAAACAAGAAGGTGAAAGACCTCTACAATGGAAACTATAGAACATTGAAGAAAGAAATTGAAGAAGACCTCAGAAGATGGAAAGACCTCCCATGTCCATCAATAGGCAGAATTAATGTTTTAAAATGGCCATACAACCAAAATCTATAAACAGATTCAATGCAATCCCCATCAAAATATCAATGAGATTCTTCTCAGAACTAGAAAAAAGTCCTAAAATTCATCTGGAAGAATAAAAGACCAGCCAAAGCAACTGTAAGCCAAAAAACCAATGCTGGAGGCATCATAATACTGACTTCAAATTATATTACAGAACTATAATAATAAAAACTACATGGAACTGACATAAAAACAGACAGACAGACCAATGGTACAGAATAGAATACACAGAGACAAACCCACATATCTGCAGTCATTTGATCCTTGACAAAGCCTTTTTAACAAATGATGCTGGAAAATTGGTTATTCACATGAAAAAGAATGAAACTATACCCTTATTTCTCACTCTGCACAAAAATCAACTCAAAATGAATCAAAAACCTAGGAATTAAACCAGAAACTTAGGCAATTCCTAGAAGAAAATATAGGTCAACACTACACTACATAGGCATAGCCAACGATTTTCTCAATAGGACCCCTAAAGCTCAGGAAATAATGCCAAAAGTTAATAAATGGGGTGGTATCAAATTAAAAAGCTTCTGAACAGCAAAGAAAATAATTAGGTATGTGAAGAGGAAACTTACAGAATGGGAGAAAATCTCTGCTAGTTACTCTTCTGACAAAGAATTAATATCTAAAATATATAAAGAACTCAAAAACACCAAAAACCAAATAACACAATTAATAAATGGGCAAATTAATTAAATAGACATAAAAATGGCCAACAGATAGATGAAAAAATGTTCAACATCATTAGCAATTAAGGAAATGCAAATCAAAACTACACTGAGATTTCCTCTGATATCAGTCAGTAGGTAGTCATCAAGAATACAAATAATAATAAATACTAGAGAGGATGTAAAGAAAAAGAAACAGTTTTTACACTGTGGTTGGCATGGTAAATTAGTACAACTACTATGGAAATCAGTATGGAAGTTCCTCAAAAGATTAGGCATGGAACTACCATAGACCCAGCTATACCACTCCTTGATATTTGTCTTAAAGAATTAAAGTCATCATACTACAGTGTCACTTGCATAACCATGTTTTTGTTTTTGTTTTTGCAGTGCTGGGGATATGAACCATGTTTATAGCAGCACAATTCACAATAACCAAACTATGTATCCAGCCTAGGTGTCCATGAATGGATGAATGGATAAAGAAAATGTGGTTTATTTATACAATGGAAAGAGAGGGTGCAAATTTCATGAAAATCAAAGGGAGATCAGTAAAGGGAAGGAGTGGGGTAGGAGGTAGGGAGGGAGGGGGTAAGTGTTTGGGAATCACATTGGCCAAATTATACTGTTATATTGGGTTCATGTAACAAGGAATCACACTATTATACAGCTATAATGAACCAATAAAAAAATGAGCAAAGAGGGGAAGAAATTAATTACATACCTATAGTCTAATATTTTTAATGTGACGATGGCATGTATATTGACTCTGGATTCACTTGGTAGTGTCATGGCAGTCTCAGCAACAGAGCCACTTTGGCTAGGTCCATCATCTGGCAAAAGAAAAGGCATATAAAACCAATATTTATCTTACAAAGTAATTTTCAAAATTCTTAATAATATATAAATAGTATGCATGATTTCTAGATATTAAAATGTGTTTAGTCATATGCTTCATTCTCATTAACTCAAATCTCTATCAAGAACATACTACTTAAAATAGATAAAATTATACAATACAGCTTTAAACCAATTGATAAATCCTACTGTAAGGATATTTATCAGGAAGAGAGAATCTTCATGGAATAACTATAGTGTCTAAGAATTTCTTAATCAAAATAATATGGTCCATAGATGAAATTTGTTAACAAAATAGTATTTTCCTCAAATATTTACCAAATAATATACCTAGCTTCAGTTTAGAATACAATAAAGCTAATCATCCTTTTCATTTAAAATCCAACAAATAATGTAGTCAAGCTCTTGGATATTTTATCAGTTAAGAGTTTTCCTTAGCAAATACAAGATTTTATTTGCAGTATATATTTTCCTAACATATATGATGATCACATATTCATACACCACAAACCACCTTTTTTTTTTTTTGGAACCAGGGATTGAACTCAGGGACACTCGGCCACTGAGCCACATCCCCAGCCCTATTTTGTATTTTATTTAGAGACAGGGTCTCACTAAGTTGCTAAGGGCCTCGCTAAGTTGCTGAGGCTGGCTTTGAACTCGCGATCCTCCTGACCCAGCCTCCCAAGTCGCTTGGATTACAGGTGTGCACCACCACGCCTGGCTCCATAAACCACTTTTTAAAAATTTTTTGGGGGGGTGGTTGTAGATGGACACAATACCTTTGTTTTTTTAATTATTTGTATGTGGTGCTGAGGATGGAACCCAGAGCCTCACTGCTGCTAGGCAAGCACTCTACCACTGAGCCATAACCCCAGCTCCATCAACCACTTTACTAAATTCCAGAGACGATTTAACACTGCCATCATATGGTATTTAAAAAACAAAACAAAAAAATACACATTTAAAAGAAATGACTTTGTGTTTGTTTAAATTTTTTCAGTTGTGGATGGACCTTTATTTTATTTATTTATTTATATGTGATGCTAAGGATCGAACCCAGTGCCTCACACATGCTAGGCAAGCACTCTACCAATGAGCTATGACCCCAACTATTTTTGTTTTCTTGATTGGGTTCTTTTACAAAAAGACTTGAACAACTTCGAGAGAAGTAAAACTACCCATTTTCAACCACATGAAAAAGATGAAATAGTCCCAGAATTCACTCACATTAACATAAGACACTCCAAAGGAAAACTAAGAATTAGTAATCTCACTGATGCTGCTTTAGCCTAGTAGATATTCAATAAACATTTGTTGACTATTACTAAGTGGGTTTCTCTTACATTGAGTGTATCAGTTATTCATTAATCAATAACAATTAAAATACATGTACACTTTTTGCAAATTAAAAAAAGTCAAGTATGGCAGTGCACACCTATAACCCCAGTGACTTGGGAGGCTGAGGCAAAAGAATTGCAAGTTCAAAGCTAGCCTCAGCAATTTAACCTCAGCCCCTAAACAACTTAGTGAAACCCTGTCTCAAAATAAAAAATAAAAAGGACTGGGGATATGGCTCAGTAGTAGAGCACCCCTAGGTTCAATCCCTGGTCCCAAAATAATAGTAGTAGTAGTAGTAATAATAAATAAACATCCACTTTGAAAAAAATAATTTCATGCAAATACAATATGAATACTTTCTGTATAAAAGTAGCACAGAACAAATGGCAGAATATAAAATAGAAATAAAAGACATGAAGGTAAATATAAATATTAAGTGAATACTTTTGATTTAGAAATTTTCCAGTAGTTTGATTATATTACTTGAAAGAATATATAATACTTTGCCAAAATTACATAAGCAGAGAAGTAATATTAAAGCAGTGGCAGAACTCAGCATTTAAAAATATGTATATATTCTACCATGATTATATATTAAGATATTCTTGATTTCCAAAGAGCTAATTTTAATAGTCACCATCAAAAAGAACTAAATAGGCCAGGCGTGGTGGCACATGCCTGTAATCCAAGCGACTTGGGAGGCTGAGTCAGGAGGATCGCGAGTTCAAAGCCAGCCTCAGCAAGTTAGCAAGGCCCTAAGCAGTTCAGTGAGACCCTGTCTCTAAATAAAATACAAAATAGGGCTGGGGATGTGGTTCAGTGGCCGAGTGCCCCTGGGTTCAATCCCTGGTTCAAAAAAAAAAAGGAACTATTGTGGATTGATGAAAGGGTAGAAAGGGTAAATTTACTTCTCATTATATATGCTCACATATTGGTTATCTTTTTTACATGTATATTTACTGTCTTTTTATTTTTAAAAAACCCTAAATAATAATTTTAAAAATTTCAAATTTAAAAAGCTCACTAAATGCCAAATAGAATGAATAAAAAATACAATCACACTGAAATATATGATCATAAAATTTCAGAACAATGGCAACAAAGAAGATCCTACAAGTTTCCAGGGAGAAAAAACAACTTAATTGTGCAAGTGACTAATAGGAACATAGCCAAATAAGAAGAAATCACATACAGAAAAAAAAAAGAGAGAAAAGAAATTCTCAAATGTATTTATTTGGTGAGTTAGGAAGGCACGGTGGGTGACTTAGCTGAATGAGTACCACCCAATCAGGACATCTTCAGAGCTTCAGTTCATCCCTTAGAAGCAAACAGACTTTCTTTAGCCTTGCCAGTAGTTTTGAAAGTGATCAGAAAACCTGACATACCCCACCATCTCTAAGAAATAGAAGCAAAGGGCTTACTTTCTTACTTATTTCTTCATTCTAGCATTATCCAGCACATCCTAACTGGTAGATAATACTATGGGAAAACATGAAGACAGAAGATGAACTGTATAGTGCACAAAATATATTGAAAAATCACAAAATGGTATGTTAACTACAATGACAAACACGCTGAAGGGTTATTTTTGTGGGAGCAGAGTGTTGTGGAGTGATGGGAAGGCTTATACAATCTAGGAGGGCCAGGTAAACCCTCCAGGAGGCTAATCACATCAGAAAGGAGTAAAAAACTACAGATTGTTTTCAATAATAGCATTTAAAAGAATTTGCTTTTAAACATCTTCATTTCAATTCCTAACCTATTTCTCTAATCAAGCCCTTCACTTTCAACACACAAAAGATGAACATAAATCAATAATGAGTACTTAACAGCAATCCTGATTTTAACTCTAATTAGAACAGATGTATTCATTTACACCACAAACTGTCACTATGCTCTCTACTCTGGCAGTCATCGTATAAGGGATTAGGAATATAAAAATAAGACACTGCATGGTAGACCATGGCCAGATCTTCAGTACATAGTCCACCCTAAACCTCACAGCTGGATGGTAACTGCCCACACTTCATTAATACAGAATGGCAAAGAAACTGAAAATGATGCCAAATTATGATTTATATCAAATTTACAGGAAGTTTTCTATGGTTGTAAAAATAAATTGCTACAAACTTACTTGGTTTTGTTTTTGCAGTACTGGGAATTGAACCCAGGGACTCTCACATTCTAGGCAAGGGTTTATCACTGATCAATATTCCCAGTCCAGTGGAGTGGTTTAAAGCACACAAACTGGCCAGGCGTGGTAGCACACACCTGCAATCCAAGCGACTCGGGAGGCTGAGTCAGGAGGATCCTGAGTTCAAAGCCAGCCTCAGCAACTTAGCGAGGCCCTAAGCAACTCAGTGAAACCCTGTCTCTAAATAAAATACAAAATAGGGCTGGGGGTGTGGTTCAGTGGCCGAGTGCCTCTGAGTTCAATCCCCAGTTCCCCCCACCCCAAAAAAAGCACACAAACTTATGATCTTGCAGTTTTCTAGTTCAGAAACATATTGGGTTTCAATGGGCTAAAACCAAGGTTTTGGTAGGTCTGTATTAGTTTTCTATTTTTGGGGGGGAGGGGAGTACTACGGATTGAACTCAGGGGTACTCGGCCACCGAGTCACATCCCCAACCCTATTATGTATTCTATTAGAGACATGGTCTCACTGAGTTGCTTAGCACCTCGCTTTTGCTGCTGCATTACTTTTCTAAAGAAGAATCTGTTTCTATTCCTTTCCAACTTCTAGAAGCCACACACATTCCTTTGGTTCACAGCCTTCTTCCTCTTATCTTCAAAACCAAGAACAGTGTATTTTTCTTACATTCTATAGCTGAACTCATCCTCCTCATTCCACATCAATTTTTAAAAATCCTTATGATTATACTGAGTCAACTCCTTTCATTCATGAAAATATCCTTATTTTAAAGTTAACTGATTAGGAATCTTAACTGCTCTTCCACATATGTAAGATTCACAGGTTTCGGGATTGGGATATAGACAAGATTGAGAGGCTAACATTCTGTCTACCACTGGTAGTATAGAAAGATGATCCAAGTAACAGCAAGAAATTAAAACTCAGAACACAGAATCAGATGATGGAGCTTGAGCGAAGGCAGATTTCGCAATCAAATAAGGTAATTAAGCTTAGGCATTAGGATGACGTAATTGGAGTAAGCATCCATCTTAGTCCACTTATGCTACTATAATTAAATACTAGGTAATTTATAAGCAATAGAAATTTATTTCTGATAGTTCTGAAGGTTGAGAAGTCCAAGAGCAAGGTGCTGGCATTTAGTGTCTGGTGAGGGCTTTGTCCTGTGTCTTCGCTTGGTAGAAGGATGAGAGAATGCTCCTTCCAAACTTGAACTCCTTTATAATGGTGCCAATCCCATCAGGGAACGGCCCTCATGGCTTAATCACCTCCTAAGGTCCACAACTTTAAAGACTGTCATACTGGGGATTAAGTTTCAGAAATAATTTCAAAGGAAACACCCCTTATTCAAACCACAGCAGCACTTGGGACCACTGGCAACTTGGCAAAACCTTACAAGGAACAGACAGTACCACAGCCACAAATAGAACACATCTCTCACATAAACTGGAGAAACTTTAGAAACTACACTCACTTAACAACCCTAGCTTAAGAGAGCCTCATAAAGTTCTTTGTTTAAAAGTATATCCTATGAACTTTATAACAAACTAACTCCTATAAGATTTGAATATCAGATTGTTAAATTTTTGCGAACTTCAAAGCTGGTTCCTAAGAACGAAAATATATCTATCTATACTATCTATACTACTATATATAGTAGATAGTATATATATATATATATATATCTATACTATAGTAGATATATAGATATATAGATATCTATATTATCTATATTAGATATATAGATATATATAGATATCTATCTATACTATCTATATTACTACTATAGTATGATATATATAGTATAGTATAGATATACTAAATATATCTAGTATAGATATACAAATATATATAGTATATCTAGTATAGATCTATAGTATAGATCTATATAGTATATCTAGTATAGATATATAAATATATATAGTATAGATATACTAAATATATCTATCTGTACTATCTATACTACTATATATTGTAGATAGTATAGATATATATATCTATACTATAGTAGATATGTAGATATATAGATAGATAGATATATGTGTGTATGTATATATATTGTTTTGTAATTGTAGATGGACACAATATCTTTATTTATTTTAATGTGCTGAGAACCAAACCCAGTGCCTCACATGTGCCAGGCAAGTGCTCTACCACTGAGCTACAACCCAGCCCAAGAAGATATTTTATAAACAATGAAAACAAAATTTTATAGCCCATTGATATTTACCTAGGCTATTGATTTTTACCTGGAGAATAATTAACAAGTAAATAGAGGTCAGATTTATCTGAAATTTTGTTACAATAAAAAAAAGGTCACTTGAAAGTAAAAATATTTAATACTATCTAGATTAGTCACAGACATTATAGGGTCATTTTACACATGCCACCTCATGAAATTCTGATTCTTAAAACCAAACCACTCAAGCAGGTATTATATTCATTTTATTGATAGAAATGTGTAGGTTCAGTTAACAGAACATCAGCTAAAATCTAAACATGATAATATAGATGGTCACCTCATCAGGCTGCTGCACCTTGCAGAAGGGCAGAGGCTTAAGTTCTCTGGATTTAGCAAAAGATTAATTTTTAAGAGTATAATTGCAATTTTAGAGTTGTATTTGTAGGGCAACAGGGACTTAAAAAATTAGCTCTTTCCAGAGAATAATAATAATAGTCATTGCAGAAAGAGTATGTAATTCTACATGAATTACTGGACTTCTGCTAGACACTGGGAGAATATGAATTAATTACCAACGAAACCAAATAAACTTTCAGAGAACAAAATTTTTCTTTCACATAATGAAGTCTGAGGAACCTGTGCAATGCTACTAGAAGCTTCACAGACAAGTACCTTTTAGTAACTCAAAATTCTAAGATTATTTTAAATGTAACATAACTTCTTGTTTCTGAATTGTTCTGTATCCTCAAAATAAAGCGTTTCTACTATCAAGTTCCCTCATTTCAGCCCCAAATTTTTAACCTCATTTAAACAAAACCTTGCGAATGAAATTATCAATACTGTCTTCTCTGAGGTCCTTAGGTCAAAGTAACTCCATTTTGAAAATCAGCACTTGCCTACCCAGGCATGACCTTCCCATTAGGCCTGTCCCCAAGGAGTCCCTAACTACTGAAACCACAACAAAGATGGCAAGTAACAATCATAGGACCAGATGGGTTACTTTTTAACTACTTCACTGTATATGACTATAAGTTACACCTTGTCGAAGGGCAGCCTGACAGATCTATCAATAAACCTTTGCTTGAACTCAGATCTATGTCTCTTGTAGATGTTTGCACCAGCTACCCCCAACATCTTCAATCTTCACCAATCAATTTCGACCTCTAAAACTGAGAATAATTAAGAAGCAGAAGAAAAAAGTTAAGCTAAAAGGGGGGAAAAATGCAAATGAAGTGGTTCAGCCTTTTTTCTCAAAAGAACTCCAGGAAATTCAGATGCAATTAAATCCAATTTCACTCTGTTATATTAAAGATTTGGAACTTATTACCTACAAATTCCAATTCAATTGGGCTAAAATCTGGCCTGGGCACTATATTTTTTATAATTTCCACAGATGATTCATATGTGCCTCTAGAAATGTATAAATTTTCTGTCACTGCAACTAAATACCTGAGACAAATAACTTGTAAAGAGGAAAAGTTAATTTTGGCTCGTGGTTTCAGAAGTTTCAGTCTGTGGTTGCTTGGCCCTGTTTGGGCCTGTGGTGGCACAGGATATTGCTGCAGGAGTCTGTGGCAGAGGAAGCCTAGTCATCTCATGGAGGCCAGGAAGTAAAGAGAGAAAGGAGTAGTTTGAGGTTCCAAAATCCCTTTCTAAGGCATTCCCCAAAAGGCATAACTTCCTCCAGTCAGTGTCTACCTCTTGAAGGTTTCACCACCACCCAATGGCACCACAGACTGGTGATCAAGTCTTTAACACACGGCCATTGGGAAATATTTCACATCCAAACTTCAGCATAGCCTGTTCTTTACTAAGCATTTTTTTACTGAGAAAATGCTTATTGCTTTTAAAATATGAAGGCATGTTTTGATAAGAAACCAATCTTGGCACTTTACTTGTGTATATACAAAGTTAAGGTCTAATTTAAAATAAACATTTCAGCTGGGCGCGGTGGCACACGCCTGTAATCCCAGCAATTGGGAGGCTGAGGCAGAAGGATTGCGAGTTCAAAACCAGCCTCAGCAACTTAGCGAGGCCCTAAGCAACTCAGTGAGACCCTGTCTCTAAATAAAATACAAAATAGGACTGGGGATGTGGCTCAGAGGTGGAGTGCCCCTGGGTTCAATCCCTGGTACCAAAAATAAACAAATAAATAAAAAATAAACATTTCAATTCTTACTATTTGACATTCTTTTTAGATTATAAACACTTGTTCTTCATAGGATTATTATAATAAAAAAATCCTAGTGAACATCTGCTTTCAAAAATTCAAGTTAACAATCTTGAAGTCCAAAGTAATAATGCCATGTTTTAAGTATGCATTCCTAAACAAACAAAGCAAAATCAAAGAGATGAGAATGGAGCCCTAGAAAACACAAATGGATTCCCAGGAGTTATTAAAATGTGGTTAGAAAACTAGGAAAAAAAGAGTGGTAAATGTCAATAAAATGACTAATCAGAGGCAACAAGAAGAGCAAAAACCTGAAAGGTTATAAAGTAAACAAATTTCTCTCAGGCATTGAATATTTGTACATTTAAAAAATTTTTTTGAAACCGCTATACTAGATTTATTTTTGTTACTGAATGTCTTAAGGAAATAAGGTTATATTTTCCATTGATTTGAATTTCGGTTGGTTTTACTTTCCTTTATTGACTTTTAAAATAAAAATTTCCCTATTCCAAATTAAAAAGAAAATTAACACAGGAGAAAGTAAAAGAAAGAAACAAGGACTGCAAGATAAAAAGGCTATGAAAAACTGAAGTGAACACAAAGATAAAGTCCTGTCAAAGATTCTACTGTGTTATGGTTTGGATCTGGAATATGCCCCAAAAGCTCACATGTTGAAGATTCAGTACCCAATGCAATAACCAGAAGTAGGGCTTCAGGGTAGTGAATGGATCTTGAGGGCTCTAACTTCATCAATGGATTAATCCATTTGATAAATTAATGATTTGAATGGAGGAGGCAGAAACTATAGACAGGTGGGATATGATTAGAGGAAATAGGTCATTGGGGGCATGCCCTTGGTGACTCTATTTTGTCCTTGCCCCATTCCCTCCACCTTCTTGGCTGCCATGAACTCAGTGGTTTTCCTCTGCCACATCCTTCCGCCATGATGCTTCTGCCTTGGAGCCAGCCAATCATAGTGTGTTAGTTTTCCAAACTACCGGGTAAGAACAACTTAGAGGAGGAAAAGTTTATTTTCACTCACGGTTTCAGAGGATTCAGTCCATGGTAGGCAGGCTCCATTGCTGGGCCTGACATGAGACAGAATATGGACAAAGGTCACGGTGGAGGAGGTCAGAAGACAGAAAGAGAAAAGCAGAAGTGACCAAAGGGAAGATGAATCATTCTAGAGCATTCCACCAGTGACTGACCTCCCCCAGTCACACCCCACTTGTTTAGTTACCACCTGGTTAGCCTGGTTAGCCCATTCTATCTAGGATGGGCTGATTAGATTATAGCTCTCACAATCCAATCATTTCACCTCCAAATATTGTAGGAGCTTTTGGGGGACACCTCACACCCAAAACACAACACATGGACAGAAAACTCTGAAACCATAAGCCAAAATACGTCATTTTTCAAAGTATTTGTCACAGAAAGGTAAAGCAGTGTAAAACATACTGACGCTTGATCACTGGGTTTTAAATTATTGCTTACTGTGGAAAACTGCTTTGTTTCCTCGAATTTTTGTTCACTTATATAGAATGCAGATAGAAAATACATTTCCCAGCGATCAACTCATGTCAGGGCAAGATAAGGAGCTCTTTGGGAAATTTCATGATGTCCCGTAACTCTTGGAGGGTCTATTCATGATTTCTTACCATTTTCTAATCTGCTTCTGGGGAGCTAATCTGCTCCCCAGAAAAACTGGTGAAATTATAAAACAGCAACAAAAACAACCATATAAAGCCTCTGGAAATGATCCTAATAGTAAACATCAAATGAAGCAAAACCTCAGTTCAAGAAAGTCAATGAAGATTCAGTGAGATGAATTTGTGTGGTATTTGAACCAAGAATGTTTTCTTTCTCCCCTCTCTCAGTCTAAAGAGGCAGAAAAGATGCGCCAAGATGGCAGTAGCTAAGAACAAAAGACTCTCTTTACTCCTAACTTTCGGCCAGAGGGCTTTCTTTCTGGAAACAGCATTAACATTTTTATCCTGCCCCCAGCTGCCTGCAGCTAAGGTTAAATTCATGGTGAGAAGGGTCCAGAAGTGGGGGCTCCATTCTTCCACTCAACTCCTACGCATAAATATGAAGGCTCTAACTCAGGTTTGGTACATTGAGAATAATGGGGCCCTGAATGTCCTTCCTCTGGCATGGGAGATGGTAGTTCAAAGCAAAGAGAGGCAAACCAAGATGATACCTGGCTACTGCCACTGAGTGCTCAGCTCCTATAAAGGATACCACTCACAGAGATGTTTGTAATCATCCCCCTTCCCAGGTCCACAGTATTGGCATAGAGATTATGATTGGGAGAGAAATGGCCAAAAAGCAGAGAGCTCCTAATCTCTTCCCCAGGGTACTGACTTCATTTGCAACACAGCATGAGGGCTCTCAAAAACAATAAAGTATCCAGGTGTGCAGGCACATGCCTCTCCCAATCACTTTGGAGGCTGAGGCAGGAGGATTAAAGTTCAAGACCAGGCTGGGGATATAACTCAATGGTAGAAAACACCCCAGTATTGTAAAACAAACAAAAAACAGAGGAAGATATGTAAAAACTGAGGAAAGAAGAGATGCATGCATCTACTAAAGTTATAACCTAGACTGTGTGTGAATTAGGTCATGAGAGAGAACCAGGGAGTAAGGTAACTACAAGAAAAGAGGAGTGGCTATACTTACTATATTGCTAAACTATGATGTTTGGTAGATGGATGAAATTCATTTTCAACTTACACTATTTTTAATATCCACTGGCTTTATCAGGATGTAAATCCATCATAAATCTAAGAGTATCTGTACAAGTAGACAAAATAGACTTATAAAAAAAATATGTACCAGGAGTACATTATAACAAAAATTAAACAAAAACTATCAATAAACAAATGATTCAAGAAAGACATCAAAAGAGAAAACAAAAAGCCATTTTACAGTGTCTCCAGGGGGGAGAGAGCACCTGCCTGCAGCGGCCTGAGTCCCCAGCCCCAGCAGGGAGCTTAGGCTTTTTGGTACCATTTTACAGCATCTCTGGGAGAGAGCAACCCCCTGCGGCAGAATGAGTCCCAGCCCCAGCAGGGATCTTAGGCCTTTCCTTGCCATTTCACAGCATCTCCTGGAGAGAGCACCCGCTTGCGGCAGCCTGAGTCCCCAGTGTGGAGCTCAGGCCTGCCTGGGCCATTAAGCTCAGTGTCTCCATCACTGAGCACAGGTCTGCACCCCCTCCCCAACTTGGTCAAGTGCCCAGGCCCCACACCCTGGTCCGGTGTCAAGCGCCTGTGCTGCTTCTGATTGTCTATCAACACCAGGCTGCCTCTGCCCAGAAGCATTGATCATTCCCAACCTGGAGGTAGTGGGACAGCACCCTTCTTGGGTCACCGCTTGATCAAGCACCTCTCAAACATCAGGTAATTGAAAATAAGAGGAACTGTACTATATATTTTTATCGCAGAACGTTTTTAAATTAATTGTAATACTACGATTATTCCTAATATACCCACTATATTCCTACCTTTTTCTTTTATTAATACTTATCACTCTGTCTTCCTCTTATATATCCATTTCCTTGGAGAATCGCTTTTTTCTCATGCTAACAACCTATTTCTTTTAATTCCACTTCCACTATTCATATGACATAGTATATCAATAGACTCACTTCTTATCTCATTAGTGTTTTGTCCTATACCCCTCCTCATTTTCCCTGTCCAAAATTAGAAATTGCAGTCCTTATTGCAAACTTACTGGTTACTCTATAGATAATAATTTGAACTCATCTCTGTTTATTAAGACAACAACTTAATAGGGACTATTTAGATGAAGGACACATATTATTTATATGGTGTGCTGTTAATATTGATCTCTCAATTCAAGGGGAGGTATTGAAAATAGGCAGGAACCCTACAAGTCTTTAAGGGGAAACTGCAATACCTAGGATTCACACTACTAGAGGGGAAGATACACTAGCAACATGAGAAAACATGGGAAGAAAATGTCCCAAACAAACCCAGATACTATACCAAAAGCACCCAATGACAATATGGCAGAAGCATTGTCAGAAAGGGAGTTGTACATAATTAAACTGATCTGAGAAGCGAATGAGGAGTCAAGAGAGCAAATACAGGCAATGCCAAAAGAGCAACAGCAGGAAGCAAAAGATCATTTCAATAAAGAGATAGAGATTCTGAAAAAAAAAAAAAAAAAAAACAAAAAAAACAGAAATCCTTGAAATAAAGGATACAATAAACCAAATTAAAAACTCAGTAGAAAGCTTAACCAACAGACTAAATCACTTGGAAGACTGAACCTCAGACAAAGAAGACAAAATATTTAATCTTGAAAACAAACTCAACCAGACAGAGAAAATGGTAAGGAATCATGAACAGAACCTCCAAGAGTTATGGGACATCATGAAAAGACCAAATTTAAGAGTTATTGGGATTGAGGAAGGCACAAAGATACAAACTAAAGGAATGAATACTCTTTTCAATGAAATAATATCAGAAAATTTCCCCAAATCTGATGAATGAAATGGAAAATCAAATTCAAAAGGCTTATAGGACACCAAATCCACAAAATCACAACAGATTCACACCCAGGCACATTATAATGAAAATACCTAACATACAAAACAAAGACAGAATTTTAAAGGCTGCAAGAGAAAAACATCAGATAACATATAGGGGGGAAACCAATACAAATATCAGCAGATTTCTCAGCCCAGACCCTAAAAGCAAGAAGGGCCTGGAACAACATATTCCAAGCTCTGAAAGAAAATGGATGCCAACCAAGAATCTTATACCCAGCAAAACTTACCTACAGATTTGAAGATGAAATAAAATCATTCCATGATAAACACAAACTAAAAGAATTCACAAATAGAAAGCCTGCCTTATAAAAATCCTCAGCAAAATATTCCAAGAGGAAGAAATGAGAAATAACAATGTAAGTCAGCAAAGGGAGGAATTACCCTAAAGGAACAGCCAATTAAAGGAAAAACCAAGTAAGATTAAAATTCAAAAATAAGTCAAAATGATTGTGAATACAAGTCAGATCTCAATAATAACTCTAAATGTAAAGGGCCTAAACTCATCAATCAAAAGACACAGACTGGCAGATTGGATTAAAAAGAAAGCCCCAACAATATACTGCCTTCAAGAGACTCATCTCATAGAAAAACATGCCGAAAGACTAAAGATGAAAGGTTGGGAAAAAATATACCATGCACATGGACTTAATAAAAAAGCAGGCATTTCCATCTTCATTTCAGTTAAAGCAGACTTCAAGCCAAAGTTAGTCAGAAGGGATAAAGAAGGACATTTCATACTACTTAAGGGAAGCATAATTCACCAAGACATAACAATCATAAATATTTATGCACCAAACAATGGTGCATCCACGTATGTCAATCAGATCCTTCTCAATTCCACGAACCAAATAGACCAAAATACAATAATACTGGGTGACTTTAACACTCCTCTCTCACCGTTGGACAGATCTTCCAAGCAAAAATTGAACAAAGAAACCATAGGACTCAATGACACAATCGCTAATTTAGGCTTAACAGACATATATAGAATATTCCATCCATCGAACACGAAATACACTTTATTCTCAGCAGCTCATGGATCCTTCTCTAAAATAGACCATATGTTATGCCAAAAAGCTACTCTTAGCAAATACAAAAACACAGAGATACTACCTTGTTTACTATCAGATCATAATGGAACGAAATTACAAATGAACAATGAAGTTAAAAATAGAAACTACTCCAACACCTGGAGATTAAATAATATGCTATTGAATGATGCATGGATAACAGAAGACATTGGGGGGGGGAATAAAAAAATTCTTAGAAGTCAACGAGAACAAAGATACAACGTATCAAAATCTCTGGGATACCATGAAAGCAGTGCTAAGAGGAAAATTCATTGCATGGAGTGCATTCAATAAAAGAATGAAAGGTCAACAAATAAATGACCTCACATTACAGCTCAAAGCCCTAGAAAAAGAGGAACAGATCATCACCAAAAGTAGTAGAAGACAGGAGATAATTAAAATCAGAGCAGAAATCAATGAAATTGAAACAAAAGAAACAATTCAAAAAATTGACAAAAGAAAAAGTTGGTTCTTTGAAAAAATAAACCAAATTGATAAACCCTTAGCCATGCTAATAAAGAGAAGGAGAGAGAAAATCCCAATTACTAAAATTCGTGATGGAAATGGAAATATTACAACAGACACTGTTGAAATACAAAACATAATTAGAAGCTACTTTGAAAATTTATACTCCAACAAAATAGAAAACAGGGAAGACATCAACAGGTTCCTAGAGGCATATGAGCCACCCAGACTGAATCTGGAGGACATACACAAGTTAAATAGATCAATTTCAAGCAATGAAATAGAAGTCATCAAAAGCCTACCAACAAAGAAAAGTCCAGGATCGAATGGATTCGCAGCCGAGTTCTACAGACCTTCAAAGAAGAACTTATTCCAATACTCCCCAAAAGTATTTCATGAAAGAGAGGAGGACAGAACCCTTCGAAACTCATTTTATGAAGCTAATATCACCCTGATACCAAAACCAGAGAAGGACACCTCGAGGAAAGAAAATTTCAGATCAATATTGCTAATGAACATAGGCGCAAAAATTCTTAACAAAATTTTAGCAAATTGCATACAAAAGCATATTAAAAAGGTAGTGCACCATGATCAAGTGGGTTTCATCCCAGGGATGCAAGGTTGGTTCAACATCTGGAAATCAATAAATGTAATTCACCACATCAACAGCCTTAAAGTCAAAAACCACATGATTATTTCAATAGATGCAGAGAAAGCATTTGATAAAATACAGCACCCCTTCATGCTCAAAGCACTAGAAAAAATAGGGATAGTAGGAACATTCCTTAACATTGTAAAGGCTATCTATGCTAAGCCTACAGCCAACATCATTCTAAATTGAAAAGCATTCCCCCTGAGAACTGGAACAAGGCAGGGATGCCCTCTTTCGCTACTACTATTCAACATCAGCCTTGAAATTCTAGCCAGAGCAATTAGACAGACCAAAGAAATTAGAGGTATATGAATAGGAAAAGAAGAGCTCAAACTATCCCTACTTGCTGATGACATGATTCTCTATTTAGCAGACCCTAAAAATTCCATCAGAAAACTTCTGGAACTCATAAATGAATTCAGTAAAGTAGCAGGATATAAAATTAATGCTCATAAATCTAATGCATTTTTATTCATAAGTGATACATTCTCTGAGAGAGGAATTAGGAAAACTATACCATTCACAATAGCCTCAAAAAAAAAAAATACTTGGGAAATCAATATAACAAAAGAAGTGAAAGACCTCTACAATGAGAACTACAGAACACTAAAGAAAGAAATTAAAGAAAATCTGAGAAGATTGAAAGATCTCCCATGTTCTTGGACAGGGAGAATTAATATTGATAAAATGTCCATACTACCAAAAGCACTATACAAATTCAATGCAACCCCAATTAAAATCCCAATGATGGACTTCATAGAAATAGAGTAACAATCATGAAATTCATTTGGAGGAATAAGCGACCCAGAATAGCTAAAGCAATTCTTAGCAAGAAGAGCGAAGCAAGGGGTATCACAATACCAGACTTTCAACTATATTACAGAGCAACAGGAACAAAAACAGCATAGTATTGGCCCCAAAATAGACAGGTAGATCAATGGTACAGAATAGAGGACACAGAGACAAACCCACATAAATACAGGTATCTCATACTTGACAAAGGAGCCAAAAACATGCAATGGAGAAAAGACAGCCTCTTCAACAAATGGTGCCGGGAAAACTGGAAATCCATAAGCAGCAAAATGAAACTAAACCTATATCTCTCACCCTGTACAAAACTCAACTCAAAATGGATGAAGAACCTAGGAATTAGACCAGAGGCCCTGCACATAACAGAAGAGAAAATAGGTCCAAATCTTCATCATGTTGGCCTAGGACCAGATTTCCTTAACATGACTCCCAAAGCGCAAGAAATAAAAGCACGAATCAATGATTGGGATAGAGTCAAACTAAAAAGCTTCTTCTCAGCAAAGGAAACAATCAGCAATGTGAAGAGAGAGCCTTCTTTGCCACACACACTTCAGATAGAGCACTAATCTCCAGAATCTACAAAGTACTCAAAAATCTTTACAGCAAGAATACTAATAACCCAATCAATAAATGGGACAAGGAAATGAACAGACACTTTACAGAAGAAGATCTACAAGTAATCAACAGATTCATGAAAAATGTTCAACATTCCTAGTTATAAGAGAAATGCAAATCAAAACCACCTTAAGATTTCATTTTACCCCAATTATAATGTCTTTTATTAAGAATTCAGGCAACAACAGGTGTTGGTGAGTATGTGGACAAAAGGGTACACTCATACACTGCTGGTGGAATTGCAAGTTGGTGCAGCCACTCTGGAAAGCAGTGTGGAGATTCCTTAGAAAACTTGGAATGGATCCACCATTTGACCCAGCTATCCCACTCCTGTGCCTATACCCAAAGGTCTTAAAATCAGCAAAGTATAGGGATGCAGCCACATCTATGTTCAGAGCTGCTCAATTCACAATAGCGAGATTGTAGAACCAACCTGGATGCCCTTCAGTTGAAGAATGGATAAAGAAACTGTGGTGTATATATACACAATGGAATATTACCCAGCCATAAAAAAGAATAAAATTATGGCATTTGCTGGTAAATGGGTGGAGTTGGAGAATATCATGCTAAGTGAAATAAGCCAAGCCCAAAAAACCAAAGGCCGAATGATCTGTCTGGTAAGTGAATGATGATGCATAACGTGGGGTGGAAGGGAGGCAAGAATGGAGGAAGGATAGATAGCATAGAGGGAAGGGAGGGGTGGGGTCGGGTGGGGGGTAAGAGTAATAACAGAATGTGTGACAGACATCATTGCCCTGTGTACATGTATGAATGCACAGATAGTGTGACTCTACTTTGTGTACAACCAGAGAAACAATACCTGATTCATTGAGTTCAATGAATCAAAATTAAATAAGAAAAAAATAAAAGAAAAAAAAGAGAAATCAGAAAAACTGACATAAATGGAAATAACACAATACATTAAAACTTAAGAACTAAAGTCATGCTTAGAGGAAAATTTATAGCTATAAACGCCTATAACGAGAACAAAGAAAAATTTCAAATCAATTATCTAATCCTCTACTTGAAGAAACTGGAAAAAGAAGAGCAAACTAAACTTAAAGCAAGGAGAAGGATACAAATAATCAGAGTAGAAATTAATGAAACAAAGAACAAAAAAAATAGAAGAAATCAATGAAATCAAAATCTGGTTCTTTGAGAAGTTTAACAAAACTGACAAACAGTTGCCATACAAAAATAAAAAGGATAAATTATGAATAAATGTAAGCATCAGGTGATCTAGATAAAATGGATAAACTTCTAGAAAAATTGGAACTATCTCGATAAGAAAGAATCTACAACAAGCAGAGATTGAATTAGAACTCAAAAACTAGCCACAAGAAAATTTCAGGCTTAGTGGGTTCACAGCTAAATTCTACCAAGTATTCAAACAAATATTCGAAGAATTAAAACCAATATTAATTTATTTCACAAACTTTTCTAATAATAAACGAGGAGGGAATATGTTCCAACTCATTTTATAAGGACAATAATACTCTGATACCTAAACCAGACAAAAATTTCTCAAGATTAAAAAATCTCCATGTACATGGACATAAAAATTCTTAACAAAATTTTAGCAAACTAAACCTAGTAACATATAAAAAGAATTATGCACAATAACGAAGTGGGATTTATCCTATGAATGCAAAATTCATTTGCCATCCAAAAATCAATTAGTGTAACAGAATATTGACAGAATTCCAAAAAATTCCCATGATCATCTCAATAGATACAATAAAACCTTTGACAAAACCTTTTTTCATGAAGAAAACACCCAATAAATGAGAACTAGAAGGGAACTTCTTTAACGTGATAAAGGGCATCTACAAAAAGCCTATAGTTAACAAGATACTTCATAAGGCAAATAGAATGCATCATCTATGAAAAAATCGGTCCTCAAAAGACACTGAATTTGCTGTTATCTTTATCTTTCTCACTGTCTTCAAAAGAGTAAATAATAAATTTTTATTATTTGTAAATTACCCAGTATAAGATACTTTATTATTTTATCTCAAACCAACTGAGATGACTTATTTCCAAGCTGCGGATGTGTGGGAATGTGGCTCAGAGGTACAGCACTTGCCTAGCATACACATGGTCCTGTGGTACACTTTACCTCTTGAATATAGCCCTCCTTGCTCTGAGGTTATTTTTAAAGAGACATGTTGTTTTCCCTTTTCTCTCCCTCTCCCCATGCCTAACAAGATTAGGGAGACAGTGTTATGAGAATCACAGCCTCAGGGACAGGAGTTCCCTGTGTTTCTCCTTTGTTAGCAAAGCAATAAAATTTCCTTTCCCTTTTTCTCAAAACCATGTCCTCATTATTAAATTGATATTAATTGGTATTGGAGACAAGGAACAAGCTTTCTGTTATAGGTTCAGTCCCCAGCACCACGGAAAAAAAAGACAACTTATTTCCAACTTCCATTTTTGTTGCCATTTTCTTTTTTCCCTGTTCTCCCTATCTTTACAGATATACACATTAAAAAATTTTTCTATCACCAACTTTTTTCGTGATGCTTCTGGAGAAAATAAAATTGCATGCATGGATTTCCTTAGTGATCTTTGGATAAAGGTTACTTAATAGAAATGTTGTTACATAAATGTAATCTATGTTAAATTCATCCAGGCTTTTTGTGTCCATAAAAATTGGATTATTCTGACAAGACATCTAACTGATCCATATCAGAATAATCTATGTTTTCTGGAGGAAAAAACCGATCTGGAGGAGAAAGGAAATGATTTCACTGATAGGCAAAAAGATTTTTAGAAAATTATTTTAATATTTCATCTGAAAATCAAGGTAGAAAATAGAAATCGCTGCCAGGGACAGTGGCACAGGCCTGTAATCCCAGCAGCTCAGGAGGCTGAGGCAGGAGGATTTCAAGTTCAAAAGTCAAGCCTCAGCAGCTTAGCAAGGCCCTAAGAAACTTAATGAGACCTTGTCTCAAAACAAAAAAGGGCTAGGGATGTGGCTCAGTGGCTAATCGCAAAAGAAATTGCTGAAGAAAGAAATGTATCTTACTCACTCATTTAACACAGGCTAACTGGAAACAGCATCATGCCAGGCTATGCATAAACCACAGAGCTGTCAACTAAATTAACAGCTGCCGCACTTGGCCACTGAGTTTTAGAGCAATTTGTTACCCAGCAATAAACTGGTACAACTAATTTTGTTTTTTATGCTATGATGACAGATATGAAATAAAAACTGAGATATACCACAATTTTAGTGAAATACTAAAAATTTAATAAACGTTATTAAAAATGAATTAAATTTATAGTACTATTTTAATTTTTGATTCATGTTCATGTTATACTCACATACCTAAGAATATTTTTTCTTCATTTTTGTCAGAATTTAGCAAAACTATGCATGGATAGTAGATACTCAACTACCTATTAATATATTTACAAGTTAATGGAACCTATATGTTATATCCTGAAAGTAAAGTTATACTCCTTTTTCAAAGTTACAAGTATTAGGTACTTACTGAATATTTGTTATGATATTTTATAATTGGTAGATTTTAAATTAAAGAGATTAAAGATAGAACATTACTGTTATATAAGTTTAAAGCTTTTTTAAAATCTCAGCATTATTATGGCTATGTGGATACAGAATAGAGCCACAACTGCCAGGAACTTTCCCTTCTAAATATTCATATCTAGTACAGTGAAATTTATGTACCATTAGTACTTCACCACCTTTCATATAATCCTTTAAAGTATAGGAGAAAATAGAAAAGTACCTTTGATCTTACTTCGTAGATATTTTAGAACTTCTTGAGTTCCCTTCTGAAAGGGCAGAGACAAAGACATACATTCACCAAGATATACCTTGCAGTTTCACAGATCAACATATATATCTACAATTTGATTTAAAAATAAAGAACTAAATTCTAAATAGTTACATTTATTATTTCTCTCCGAATGGTTCTCAGAGGATTTCCTTCTAGTGCCAGGAACTTCAAATGTAGGTTTCCCAATGAACAGGGTAGACTACAAAAGATTAAATCGATTTTAGGGAAAATGTTAAGTATAAGTTTAGACCAACCAAATTGTTGACTATAAATATAACAATATATGACAAACAACATATTATATTAGTATGAAAGAAGGCCTAATGTAAGCCTAAAATTTTTTCCCTCATGACAAATGCTTAACATGGAGAATAAAAACCAGACAAATCTTCAAAGTTGTCATAATAAAATTGCTAAAAAAGAATGTTAGCTATAAAATATTTGCTAAATTATATCTAGTGCTAAAAAGGAAATGTTAAAATATAAATTTTAATGAATCAGCAATTCAACCAGACTCAATAATGCTTTAATTTTGTACTTCAAGTAAGCAAATAAAATTCTTTCTAAATGAAAAAAATGACAAAAAGAAAAAAAATACTTACCCAATTAGGTTTTCATTCAATAAGGACAGTCATTTTTATCTTTGGTACACAAAAAGATAACCCATTTATATACATATACACTCTCAATAAAATTTATTGTTTCTACAAAATACTAGGAATTAGCAGAGTGACAAAGTACTTGCTCTGAAGTTTTCAATTCAACAAAGGAAAAAAACATAAAAATGCCCAAAATGTAACAAATAATACATATCTTACAATGCTGGTGAGAACCCAACATAACACAGCCACTTTGGAAAATAGTGTCTTTTAAAATTAAACATCCATCTACCATACAAGTAAGCAATTTTACCTCCTACATGTTTACCAAGCCCCCAAAATAAAAAGAAATCATGTACACACAAAATCTTACACATGAATGTTCCCAATAGCAAAAAACTTGAAGAATACCCAAATGTCCATCAACTAATTAGTGAAGAGATGACTAAATTGTGATATGTTTAATAATCAGCAAAAATGAATGGACTATAGATAAACACAACCACAAGAATGAATCACAAAAACTTTATGCACCTGAAAAAAACAAACACAAAAACTGTATACTGCATGAAGCCATATGTATGATATTCTAAAAAAGGCAAAAATAGTGCATTTTAGTTACTACTTAGAAATATGGAAAGGGAATTGATTGCAAAAGGTATAAGAAAATTCTTGGGGAGACAGAAGTTTTCTGCATGACTGTGACAATGGTTATATAACTGTACACATTTGCCAAAAGTCATCAAATTATATACTTTTATTGCACATAAATTACACATCAAAAGAGAATGATATAAAAATATATAGAATAAGACAAATTCTAAACAAGTAAAAAATAGAAAGAAGGAGAAGGGGAGAAGAGAATAGAAACGCCTGGATTTGGACTTAAAATGAATGGAATTCCATTAGGTATTAAGGCAGGAAAAGGACATTTTAGGATAAAGGAACAAAATGAAGGATTGGTGTATTTATAGTTTGATGTAGTCAGAAAGCAGGGTGTGAAATAGTGAAATAGTGAAAGAGAGAAGCCAATGAAATTAGTTTGAGACACCCTTGAATGTTTTAATAGAAATTCTGGACTTTATCTTTCAAGACAATAGTTCCCCTTACTGGTTTGAAAGAACAGACGCACCAGAATCTTTCTAGGAATGTTTTTTTAAACCAAAATAAACAAAACAAACAGAAGGGTTTCATTGTAAGAGATTTGAATCCATTGGTGACTCAAAATCTGTATTATTAACGCTTTTTAAATGATTCTAATATATAGCCATATTTGGGAAAACTATAAAGCTGCTCAAGTAGGTGAATGATTCGATATTTTTATTTATATAAACTATTCTAGTAACTGTTAGGAACCAGTATTTTAGTCAGAAGAAAATTTGAAGGGGTGGAAAATGACAAGAATTATCATTGATATCTCAGAACTACAGGCTTTAAGGGGGGAAAAAAACACCTAAAAATGTACTAAAATGATTATGTTGTGGGCCCTTTATCACCAGAGCTCTGGAAAAAGAGGAAAATATATATGAATATATATTCTGATATCAAAAAAATTGGAAAATATTTTGACAGTAGAAAAATTTGTAACGCTGGGCATGGTGGTGCAAGCCTGTAATCTCAGAGGCTCAGGAGGCTGAGGCAGGAGGATTGCAAGTTCAAAGCCAACATCAGCAATTTAGCGAGTCCATAAGCAATTCAGTGAGACCCTGTCTCTAAATAAAATATTAAAAAAGGCTGAGGATGTGGTTCAGTGGTTAAGTAACTCTGGGTTCAATTCCCAGTACAAAAAAAAAGAAAAGAAATATTGTACCAATTATTTAGTTTTTGTTTTAAACATTTGCTTTCTACTCCTCCTATGCAGTAGGTTAAATAAAACTGCCATGAAGAAAACTTTACATATCAATATTTGTAAATTATTTTATTCATTACTTGTAAGAAAAGCACTTTCATAGATATCAAGTCACTGAATAATTCTGTCATATATGTGTGAAAAGGTAATCATTATCCAAATATTCAAGTCTATGGCCCAAATATGCTATATGTACATTATAGAAACAAATGTGACTTATAAAAATATTTATTAAAATATACACATAAAAGAAAATCTGCCTTGCCTAATTTTTTCTTCCTCTGTGAATAGTACCTCATATTTCTGGCATTCAAACTTAAAACATTAGACATCTAGTTGATATACAATCTGAGTCTCTGTATATATAAAATAATTCCATTTTTAAACATGATTCTATAACATTTATGATTCTTCGCTCACTACTCTTCTCCTCTCCATGTCCAACATAACCAGTCAGTTGCTAAATACAATGTATTCCAATTTATCACACAGGTCCTTATCTTTCCATTCCCATTGCTGTCATAATTTACTTCCTCATTACATAAGACAGAAATTTATACAACTGTCAATACAAGAAATTGAATATAAGTAATTGTTCCTTAGTGATAACTACTACTAAACTAACAGCTTTATTTAGATTTCCCACCTATAAAACCACTCCTATTCAATGTATTATTGTTATTGTTTTAATATTATACTCAAATTAGCCCTGTTCATAGCCTTTCGTAGCACTTAACAAATGAAAACTGATTCTTCAAGGCTCTCATCCTTGTGGCTCAACTTAGTTTTCAAGCTCTAAATTTTCACAAATTCCCTAAATGCACCTTATTTAGAATTCCTAAAGTTTTGTTTAGTCTGTTTACTCCTGCCAAGTGGATTATTCTCACTACCTTACACATGAACCTGAAACTTCTAGTCATTCTATAATGATCACATGGTAGAATTAGGATAAGGCATAATCCTGAAAGTGAATGTTCTTAAATTTTGTGTTCGAGGCAATTAACTTACTTTACCCTAATTCTAGCCCTGAAGAACATCTTACTTCTATGCAGTGTACCCTGATTCCTCCCAGTGAAGTGTAAATCTTTTAAGCCCCCAAAGTGCTTTATATTTCTCTGAAGGCTTTATATTCATTTAACAAATCCTAAAAGCATTTATGAAGCAACTTCTATGGGCCAAAGGCACTGATCTAGGAGTTGGAGATAGTGCAGTGAAAAGACACATAAAAATCCAACCTCCTGGGAGTTGTGTTAGTCAAATAATATTTTATATTGTGGGCTTGTACGAATACATAACAAATCCCACAATTAAGTACAACTATAATTAAGGACAACTATAATGCATCAATTAAAAATGTGGGGAAAAAAAATCTAGTCTCCTTAGACTTTAGTTCTAGTGAATTACAGTAACTTGCTTCTGCTTCTATAAACATCAAACTAACTGCCAAGGACAAAATCTAATTAATCTTTCTTTGTAGACAATATCTGCTTAATAAATATTTAGTGAATTCAAGATTTACAAAAGGATCTCATATTTTTTTACAAAAATTTTAACTAATAAATTGTAACTAAATACAGACACAATGTCTATTAATTTGATCTATAAACTTACCTACTAATGTCATTGTTACTTAAGTCAAGCCTTTCTAAAGACTGTAGGAGTGTAATTTCATCTGGAACAGATTTTAACTTGTTATCCCTCAGGTCCAGCACAAGGATGGAATTCAGATGCTGAAGATGTTCTGCTCCTAACATTTCAATCTGGTTTTCACCTACATGCAATTCCTAAAAAAACACAGGGCAGTCATATGTGTTTCTTATTGAATTTTATATTAGATAATGAAAATAAAATCAATTTCAAATCATTGAAGCACATTAGAAAAAAATACAACCTTCTTATTACTAAGGTATATTTTTAATTACATTTAAGCTGTTTTGCAACTAAAGAAAAATGGCAAAGAAGAAAATTTTCAAAAATGTTCTGGCAATATAAAAATAATTAAAGATGAATCTTGCAGAAACATCCAACTTTACAAAATCAAAGTAGAGAAATGATTTACTAGCTATATTAATAAAAGTATAATAAATCTAAAAAATACTCTGATGAAAAATTAGTTTCAAACCAAATCAGTACCAGTCAAAAGAATTTATATTTTAGTCAGTTCATTTAACATTACCAGTACTGATAATTATACTGGTTTCCCATTAACAGAATTTATAAGTTGAAAAATTAGCTTATTTTATTCAATGAAAACTTTGCCATTACCTTTTTTAAATCATTGTTTCCTTTCTATTTAAAAGAAACTTTTAATGCTAAAAGTATATATAAAGAAAAGTAAAGCATGTAAAATTTCAAACATAATTATAATGCTATTTCCCCCCTCCTTCTCTACATTTCTTCCTTCTATACTGGGGATTGAACTCAAGGGCTCTCAAACACTGAGACACATCCTCAGCCCTATTTTGTATTTTATTGAGAGACAGGGTCTCACTGAGTTGCTTACTGCCTCACTTGAACTGATGATCCTCCAGCCTCAGCTGTCTGAGCCTCTGGGATTACAGGTGTGTGCCACTGAGCCCGGCTGGCTATAATGCTATATTCGTTTTTTAAAAAAAATTTAAATTTGTTCTAATTAGTTATATATTACAGTAGAATGCATTTATGCACTTTGATATATTACATATAAATGGAGTATAATTTTTCATTATTCTGATTGTACATGTTGTAGAATCACATCGATCATGCAGTCATATATGTATAGGGAAATAATGTCTGTTTCATTTTGCTACCCTTCCTATCCCTACACCCTCTCCCCTCCCTTTATTTCCCTCTATGTAATTTAAAGTAACTCTCTTCTTCCCTAGATTCAACACTTTATTGTGAATTAGCATCTGAACGTCAGAGAAGACATTTGGCCTTTGGTTTTGGGGGATAGGATTATTTCACTTAGCATGATGTTCTCCAACTCCATCCATTTACCAGCTAATGCCATAATTTTATTCTTCTTTAAAGCTGAGAAATATTCCACAGTATGTGTTATATATATTTTTGTGTGTGTGTATATATATGTATATTTTCTTCATCCATTCATCTGTTGAAGGGCCGCTAGGTTGGTTCCATCATTTAGCTATCGTGAGTTGAGCTGCTATAAACATTGATGTGGCTGTGACAGTGCTATAATATAATGATTTTAAGTCCTTTGGGTATAAACCGAGGAGTAGGATAGCTGGGTCAAATGGTGGTTCTATTCCAAGTTTTCTGAGGAATATCCATAACACTTTCCATAATGATTGCACCAATTTGCATTCCTACCAGCAATGGAGGAGTGTACATTTTTCCCACAGTCTTGTCCATTTATTGTTGCTTGTATTCTTGATAGTCGCCACTCTGACTGGAGTGAGAAAAAAAATCTCAGTGTAGTTTTGATTTGCATTTCTTTAGTTGCTAGAGATGTTAAACATTTTTTTCAAATATTTGTTGATCAATTATATTTCTTCTTCTGTGAAGAATCTGTTCAGTTCCTCAGCCTATTTATAGACTGGGTTATTTGTTTTTGTGGTGTTAAGTGTCTTCAGTTCTCTATATGTCCTTGAGATTAATGCTTTATCTGAGGTGCATGTGTTAAAGATTTTCTCCCAGTTTGTAGGCTCTCTCTTCACATTCTTTTTTTTTTTTCTGAGAAGCTTTTTAGTTTGAATCCATCCCATTTATTGATTCTTGATTTTACTTCTTGTGTTTTATGGGGTCGTGTTAAAGAAGTCAGATCCTAGGCTGACGTGGTCAAGATCGGGCCTACTTTTTCTTCTATTAGATAGGTGCAGGATCTCTATTCTAGTGTGCAAGTCTTTGATCCACTTTGAGTTTCATGCAGGGTGAGAGACAGGTTTAATTTCATGTTATGTGTGGCTATCCAATTTTCCCAGCACCATTTGTTGAATAGGCTATCTTTTCTCCAGTAAATGTTTTTGGCACCTTTATGTAGTATGAAATAACTGCATTTATGTGGATTTGTCTCTGTGTCTTCTATTCTGTACCAATGGTCTAACATGTCTGTTTTGGTGTCAATACCATGCTGTTTTTATTACTATAGTTCTGTAATATTTTTAAGGTCTGGTAGCATGATGCCTCCTGCTTCATTTTTCTTGCTAAGGATTGCTTTGGCTATTCTGGATCTTTTGTTCTTCCAGATGAATTTCATGATTGCTTTCTCTATTTCTATGAGGAATGTCATTGGGATTTTTATTGGAATTGTGTTAAATTTGTTTAGCACCTTTGGAAGTATGACCATTTTGATTATTATTAATTCTGCCTATTAAAGAACATGGGAGATCTTCTAAGATGAGAGTGTAATCCCTCATTTTTCTCTTATTTTTCCAAATGAATTTCATGATTGCTTTTTCTAGTTCTTTGAAGAATGTCATTGAGATTTTAATAGAAATTGCATTAAATCTATATAACGCTTTTGGTAGTATGGCCATTTTGACAATATTTATTCTGTCTATCCAGGAGTATGAAAGGTCTTTCCATCTTTTAAGGTCTTCTTCAATTTCTTTCTTTGTATTCTGTAGTTTTCTATAGGTGCTATATTCTTAAAGTCAGAATAATGTAATTTTAATCAGACAATGTAAATGTGAGAGAAGGCAACTTATAGAATTACGTATATATTCCTTACTAGTATTTCAGGTCTCCCACAGGAGAGTCCAAACATACCAAGTCAGCCTCGTTATATAGTACTTCTCCAGTTATAAACTACTTACCAGGTGAAAGGACCAAATATCTATTTTTAAAAATTATTTCTTTTAAAAAATCCGTTACTAACAATATCATTAATGTGAGTAGTCACATTAAAATTCTAAAAAAATATCAACAACACGCACACACAAACCCCATTACTTATAACTAATACACCTGACCAGAGGATTAGGTCCTTTTAAAAACACTCATTTTCATAAATAACTTTTGGAAAATATACAGTTACTTAGTAATAAACTAAATAGTACCTTCAACAGTCTACATGAAGGAAATTCTGGTAGAAAACGCAATTTATTCCTCCGCAAATAAAGCAATTCTAGTGATTCCATGCCAGCCAATTCAGGAGGTATAGTTTCCAAGAGATTTGAATTACAATCCAAATGCTTTAATTCTGCAATATATATTCAGTGAAAATAAAATACACTTTAATATAGAAAAATAATTAGGTGAATGATTATATAGAATTTCAAAGAATGGGTAATAAATTTCTTCAAGTACTTATGAACATATGTCATAGTATCCTGGGGCAATAATCAAGAACACTCAAATATTCTTGAACTAAATAAACGTAAATTAAGTTTCTCTCTACATTTAATTAAAATTAAAGAGAAATAATGATGTTAAAATTAATATTTAATAATAATCCACGTCATCTTTGTAATGCAGTTAAAAAACAAAGTTCTCTAGTACTTTATTGCTCTAAGATATATAACTTACATACAATTATCATTGCATACATTATGCTACCTTAAAAAGAAAAGGCCATAATTAAAGACATTTAACATGCATGCATATTGGCTGAATGAATGGACATCAAGTAACTCTGGCTAGTAGTGGCTTAGTTACTGGTATTATAGTAAGTAGATTTCCCACTAAAAAGCCTTGGATTTTTATGTATTCCTTTCCATTCTTCCATCCATTCATACTGCTCCTCCTTCCCACCCCCATCTTTTTTTCTATGTTTTTAAATTACATGCTTCTCCTAACACCTATGCTATCATTCCTGATAATATATACTATAGCTCAAAACAATGTCTTTACTTGCAGGATCTCTCTGTAAGCTCCTGGATCTTCCTTTCTTAAAGGCAAACAGAAAAACAAAACTGGAAAACAAGTGAAAGTTTTCTTTTCTTAAGATTTAATAGGCAGTTTTCTCCTGACTCCATATTACAGATTCTTCCACTTATCAGGGCCAACATCTATTCTAGCTTTCCAACCGATTGAATAGGCAATATGCATTTACAATTTATTTTCCTGTACTTTAGAGCCTATTGATTTTTAAATAATTCAAGACTAGATTGTTATGCTGCCTTAGATTGGTTATCTTTGAGTATATGAAGATGCTAACTGGTTTCAAAGCAAATGCAATAGTACTACTTTCAACTACTAATAAAATTTATATATTACTAGAATGGTGAGAAAAGAATGTTTCTATCTGATCCACTCAAATACAATAAATTTTTAAAATAAAAATTTGTTTTAAAAATAATAATTTTTACAAATGTTTGCATCTAAAAGCACTGATTGAAAGAATACAAGCCAGGTGTATTATTGGAAAGAGCACTGGGGATGGAGCAAAAGGATTTCAGATCTGGTTCTAAAATTTACAACTAATTTCTGGAGGTTTATGAATCTTTAAAATGTAAAAAAATTACCTGACCTAACTTACAGAACTGTTGTAAATGATGATGTCAAAATAATTTAAACAAAAGCATTGTAAAGTTACATGATACCATACATATGTAAGATATGGTTCTTGGAATCCGGTTATCTACAGTAAAATAACAACTTAATATCCTATTTGTGATAGATTAAAAGTTTCATTGTCATAGCTGAGGACCACAAAGCATTTAATCATTAATTATGCAGAATATCAGAAAGTTGCTATAAACTCTAAATTATTTTTCTATCGATTTCTCTATATGTTCCTTTCTCTGAAAATATTCCACTCAATTTATGAAAAAAAATTCCATTGCTTCTTACATCCTCATTCTGATATTGTATTTTTGTTTAGTTCTTCATTACTAAACCTTTATTGAAAAATGGCAAAGATAAGCAGAATCTTATCTAGTAGTACCCCAGGTAAAGGTTTCCTGAAAAAGTCATTTGATTTATGACAGAACTAACTTACATACTTGTATCATGTATGACAAAGATTAATTTCAAGTAACACAGCACAATTTTACAAATTCACTGCAAAATTATCCACAGTAAATTGCAGGAAAGCATTTCTATGAATTCCTTTACAAAAGAGAGGTTTAAAAATGAAGAGGACTCACACGTAACTAGCAAAGGATAATTTGCTATGGTAAACCATCTATAATTGATATAGTATGGCCATCAACCAAAAACTAATGTTTTTGTTTTTTACCTTTAAATAAAAAAATGATTTTGGACTCCAAGAATTCCAAGATGAAGAAGAATATTTATTTAAAGGATACTAAAATGTCTTTAATTTTTACGTAAATTCTCTAATATTTAAATATAATGGGTACTAAAATGTCTTCAATTACCTTTTAATAGGCCTAAATATATTTTGATGTTAATTCTTTAGAAATATGTCAGACAATAATGATCTGGAGAAAATATGACTATTGTTTGCATTTACTATCATAAAATTATTACTTTCTCTATAATTATGTTACAAATTATTTTTCTAAAGGCAAGTTACATAAACTTCAAACTTATGTAGTTTTTAAAACACAGAAGATTTACTTTTCATTCTGCTTATTTCCGATGGCAAACTCTTCAGTTGGTTACTGGAAAGATTGAGTCGAATCAGACTAGACAGAGAAGAAAAACTAGCAGGAACAGTTGAAAGATAATTGCTGGAAAGATCCTTTAAAAAGAAAGAAAGAATGAATGAATAAATGAGAAAAGAGGAAAGAAAATAAATATCCCCAGAGGGAGTTTCAGAATTTTGGGGAAATATAACATAAAAGACTACGTTAGAGGTAACTGATTTTGTCACCTTCACACAATTTCACAGATTACTGCATTTCACTTCAGTATGTTTTTTCAATGTCTACAGACCCACTATGTATTTATCAATATAGTAGACAGAAATTAGAATAAATTATTTTTCTTTTCTCTTTCCACATTTTTTATTGGTGCATTATAGTGGTACATAATTATGGAATTTGTTGTTACATATTTGTACATGTGCACAATATAACATAATTTGGCAAATACCCTTCCCCAGCACTTCACCCTAGAATGAATTCTTACTTTAAAAATATTTACATAGAGGTTACTATTAGTTAAGTCATAATATATCATACATTATGTTTATAATGCATAAATCTATTTGATATGATGTTGATGATTTGATATGATTTCATATTGATATGATGAATTAGGCACATTATTAGTAACCCATGATAAGAAATGAAAGACATTTTTGCAAGATAGAAAAATTCCTGAAAGAAAGAAATACAAAGTGAACAAAAGGGGTCATTTCAAATTTTGAGGGGGCAGTATTAGGGATTAAACTCAGGGGCACTCAACCTCTGAGTCACATTCCCAGCCCTATGTTGTATTGTATTTAAAGACAGGGTCTCAGTGAGTTGCTTAGCACCTCGCTTTTGCTGAGGCTGGCTTTTAACACCCGATCCTCCTGCCTCAGCCTCCTGAGCCCCTGGGATTATAGGTGTGCACCACCACCCCTGGCTGGTCATTTCCATTTTTGAGGAAAATATATTCTCTTGATTCTGCTGACTTCAGCAAATTTACATTGACTAGGATTAGAAGCCTTCTCTACACTTTTGACACATTCGAACTAGTTTAATTTATCTCTATACCTCAATGACTCATTTTGAAGTTTCTTTTTTCTTTAAACAGGAGAGAACTCTTGTTTTGAAACATCCTTCAAAAGACAATTTTAAGAATTAGGTAATTCTTTTGACACTTGAATTAGGTGTAAAGTGTTCCATTTACTATCAGCAAAATGTTAGGTAGGGCCATTGGCAAGAATGAATAAGAATAAAAATGACTTAAAATAACTATGAAGATTTTCAAATAGTCTAATGTTAACAACTGTATTCTGTAACTGAAAATATTGAGAAGTAGAAAAAGGTAAAAAAGCTGAATCAGCTCATTTTAAAATATATAATATTCTCATAACTCAATAATAATCTACAGCACATAACAATATAACTCTAATTCTACAAACTAAGAATCAAGAAATTCCTTGCCAATAAATAAATGTTACATATTATCAAAAGTTTCAGAAACTAAATAGAATGGTATCTGGATTAGGATCTAGAACAACAACAACAACAAAAAAAAAAACAATAAAATCTTACACTTTAGTTAGTATTGTGCCAATACGAATTTTTGAGTCTTTACAAATGTTTCATAACTATACAGATGTTAACATTAGGAAAAGTTGGATGAAGGGCCTATGGGTGAAGGGCATATATTTATAACTACCTTATAAATCTGAAACTTTTTCAAAATGAAAAACTTAAAATAGTTGCTGACAAAAAGAAATTCGAAAATTCTCGAAGTAGTTTAAAGAACCCCAATCATTCTAATAAAATCCCTTCTAAATTCTAAATGGGATTACTAATAAAATTAAATATTTAATTACTGTAGCAAGATATAAAACATAAGTATGCCATATATCAACTAATCCATATGTTTTAAAAATTTTTTTAAAGGACCTAAACTAATCCATATTTATGCCAAGTTATTCTACTCTTTCTAAATTAAAAAAAGAATTACTAATAAAATTAAATATGAAATTATTATAGTTAGTAAAGATATAAAACATAAGTATATTAAATATACACTAATAATATATTTATATCATTACGTCAATAAGTATTTATTTAGTGACACTGGGCTAAGCAGTTTCTATATAACATTAATATTAGTAATAAATGGTCACAGGTATTTATCATTTTAATCTGTTTTAATGTAATTTTGCATATTTATGATTTGACACTAAATCCCTAAATCCTTAAGAACACAATTTTCAAAGTGTTCTTCCCCGCCCCCCCATCTCCCTGGGTTGGGGATTGATTGAACTGAGGGCTTTGTGCTTGCAAGTCAAGCTCTTTACCAACTAAGCTATATCCCCAGCTCAAAGGAAACAACCTTTTATTATGCAAATGGTTCCAAAAACCCATAAAATGGAACTAGGAAATTTCATTTATTATAAGGTTTCTTGTGGGCTGGGGATGTAGCTCAGTTGGTAAAGTGCTTGCCTCGTAAGCACCAAGGCCCTGGGTTCAATCCCCAGCACAGCAAAAAAAAAAAGTGGCTGTACTATAAGGTTTCTTGCCAGCTTTTAACTTTGAATGTATGCTTTTTAAATATCAACTACTTGTAATATTTATATAATTTTGAGAAATTTATAAGAAAATCTGATGATTCTCTGCTCTGCCATTTGCTTTTATCTACATACGCCTTTTTCTTTCCTAATTTCCAATCTGACCAGACTGAACAACAACAAAACAATTAAAGAATAGCTTGGACATATATATATTTTATTTCAAACACTAGTACAATTGAGGAGAGAAACAAGGAGGTTGCACTCACAGAATAAATAGAGGTAAAAGGAGTAATTTTTTCTTTGGTGAGAAATAAAATTGAAGGCTAACATGACATAAATGAGCTGTCGAAAACATGTAAAAGGGAAAAGAACAAAACGCAATATAAAATAACTATTTAGAATACATAATATGTATTAGAATCTCTGATTTAATGTGACTAAAGTCTTAAAGATGGAACAGTTTAGTCTTATTCCTTTGGTGATAAAGTGGAGAAAAAGGGATCCATTGTGGAGTCAAACTAACTTGTGTCCAAATCCTCATTTTGTTGTTGCATGACTTTTGACAATTTTCCTCTTTTTTTTTTTTTTTATAATTTAAGATGAGGTTTTATTTTTCTTCTTACATAAATATTAAGGGTTCATTATATTTAAAATTTCCACATAAGCCCAAAGAATATAATAAATATTATGAGCATGTTTGCTTTTTGATAGACAGCTCAGACTACAGTGTTTTCTTTTACTCCCAATTAGTTTTCCTTTTCATTCATTTTATTGCAGACTGTAAGATGAGTTTTCTTTCTTTTTTTTTTTTTAATATAATTTTTTGATTCATTGAACCCAAATGGAGTACAGCTATTGTTTTTCTGGTTGTACACAAAGTAGAATCACCCCATCTGTGCATTCATACATGTACATAGGGTAATGATGTCTGTCACACATACTGTTATTACTCTTACCCCCCCACCTCGACCCCACCCCTCCCGTCCCTCTATGCTCTCTATCCTTCCTCCATTCTTGCCATTCTTCCACCCACTTTATGCATTATCATTCACTTATCAGAGAGACCATTCGGCCTTTGGATTTTGGGGATTGGCTAATCTCACTCAGCATAACAGTCTCCAACATCATCCATTTGCCTACAAATGCCATAATTTTATTCTTCTTTATGGCTGAGTAATATTCCATTGTGTATATATACCACAGTTTCTTTATCCATTCATCTATTGAAGGGCATCTAGGTTGGTTCCACAATCTAGCTATTGTGAATTGAGCAGCTATGAACATTGATGTGGCTGCATCACTGTAGTAATCTGATTTTAAGGCCTTTGGGTATAGGCCAAGGAGTGGGATAGCTGGGTCAAATGGTGGA